>QQXO01000186.1:0-46558 GCA_003709845.1 Chaetothyriales sp. CBS 134916 | reverse complement strand
GTCTCAGAGATATCGACTTGAGGTTGTCGTCTAAGAGATATCGACGTATGGACGTCGTCTCAGAGATATCGACTTGAGGTTGTCGTCTAAGAGATATCGACGTATGGACGTCGTCTCAGAGATATCGACTTGAATTCGGCGTCAGGACCGCTCCCGGGCTCATAACTGATGGATTGTCTACCATAGGGTGCGCCTCTTGCGCTCTGGTCGTGAGATCAGATCATCTATTGTCTATCTGTCTGTCTAGGAGGAGATTCTCGAAGCTACCGATGAAACGTGGCAGATGAGTGCCAAGACCTCAGGAGAATATCAAGTAGCCAATCATATCGCTTGATAGAGTGGATCGGACTAAACCTAATCCAGTGATCGGGCCTCTTTCCTCCATTTCGTCCCACATATATCTACCCGACCTCTGCCCTTCATAGACTTACCTTCCTTTCCTTCAGGTTTAGTTTCAATTCATTAATCATACTGCTTCCCTGCTCCTCTCGCTACTTGCCTCCGCCACGTCACAGTTGGGTTGGACAGCTAGAAGGCAGACCACGGCGCAAATATTCTAGGATCACGTGCCATGGTAGTATCGACTCGACTGACAATACTAACTCGTGTCCCCCGCCAAGGTTATTATTACTTGGTCAGGGCCTAGTTTTTCCAACAGTTGGTGCCGGGCGCTAATTAGCACTAAACTAACAGCCAATAGAAACCCAGAATCCAGCAGCACCAAGAGTTGCCAAGACTTGAGATATCTATTGCAATATCTATCGATCAACTTTCCATATCACTCTTCATATCCTACCAATCCAACTACTAATTAAGCTGCAAGTCCTATAATTACCTATTGGACGTATAACAAAGACACGTCAAAACCGACCGACCAATCAAATTACTCCTTGAAAACGTGGATACCTAATTAGCTACCATGGCGTATCACCCCCGTTCACTGCAATTACATCCCAACAGCGCTGCGGCATTGTTTTAAGGATCGAATACCACGTCTCGATCCCAACCGTATCCCAAGCCTCTTGTACAATCCAATGGTTTGTTTCTGGTGTACTAATATACTGTAGATAGTTGTTGGATTTCGGAGCTGACCAAGTTTTCAGCTCTGCAAGGATCTTAGGCGCTGTTGCCTAGCGCCAAGAATCGCCGCTTCAGCTCTATAAAAGTGGCTCATCCATACCTCTATAGTTGCAATCTTCACACGAGTTTCACTCTCTCTATCCCGCTGGAATCATCTCATTTACTGATTCCAACAATAGTGCTTCTAAATCTAATTGTCATGAACGATGACATGATGCCACCTCCCCGACGTCATGCCGACGACGGGTCGACACCTACGGTCCTGGGACGGACCTTTGGTTACGCACGGCGACCTTTGGGAAGGACTGCACGAGACAACTGTCTCCCATACGATTCGTATGGTTGATTATGCGATCCTTTGGTCAGAGGCGACGGGGCTGAGCAAGGCAGAACGGCCTTTGGGTGAAGAAGAGGACCTTTAGGGTCAGGGACTATAGAAAGGCCGACTCCGGCCTTGCGATGTGAAAGATATAAGTATACGCGGAGGTTGCGGTTATCCGTCGACTCTCCAAGCTTTGAGTCTTGTACGTCTATACTACGACATAGGGAATCTAGACCAGTTACATCTCTCTCGTCCTCTTTTTTGCCTTCCACCTCTAGTGCCCCTGACACGTCCATTATTAAATTGACATACTCTTATGCCTATACAAGACGACATTGACGGTTTTTTCTGACAACTTTGGCTTGCGAAGTGCAATACACTGTTTCATTACACGGTATTTTAATGCACATACAATAGTATCTGCACTAATATCTCCCTTAGGGCAAGAGTGTTAAGTAAGATCTTTAGCCATCATTCTGCGAGTTTATCGAGTTTGTTGAATAAAGGTAATAATTCGATCAATCTCATCTTCTTGTAGCTTTGGAGGCGGCCAGCATTTGTGTGTTGTGGAGATGATCTACCCTGCTTAATACAATATTGTATTGCACTTTCAGAGCAATGAGGTTCAATTTCAAAGCAATTTGCTTATAGGTTAAATTAGTGTTAGACATCGCCATATGTGGGAGCCTACGTCAGCCCAGCGCCAAGAAATCGGCACTTGAGTCATACTTGAGTCTATATAAACCCTCATCAACAGCTCTATAGCTTGTAATCTTCACACGAGGTTCACTCTCTTCTAACCTTCATTTTCTGGCCTTTTACAAATGCTAACAATTAGTTTGCTGTAGACAGAGGATTTGAAGACGATTGTCGCGAGTTAACCGGAAATTAAGATGCTTCTTGGGTGTCTTAGGCTCGAATAGTGGTCTTACCAGCGGAGGACCTTCCATTGTTAATGAAATGTCAGGAGAATAAGTGTTACCTCTGGTTTGATGATTACTTCAAGCTGTAGTTGTCCAAATGATGCTTATTTGCGGTAATAATTTCGGGTTAGCGGAAATCTTAGTGCTAACTTAACTAGCGCCCGGGACCCACTGTTGAGCCTCCGACCAAGTATAAGCTTAATTACGTGGCTTGTTAGTGCATTGCAGCAAAGTGTGTGCAAATGCACTTGATCTAGCACACCCCAGAGCTATAGCAACAATCATGTAGTTCTCCACCAAGACACCCGTCGCTTCGGACTTGGATCTGTCACCTGTCATCTCGCAGAGTGCCTTAGATAGATATACGGCGCTGCGCGCTCTACTCTTCGATATCAAGCCATATATTCAACTATGCACGCACCTGACAGTGAATCATCCGTCAATCGTGATTCCCTCCTGCGCAAGCAGGTGTGCCAGAGTCCCGTGCTACGTTGCGCACCTCCATACGACTCGCCCCTTAACATCTTGTGGCACGGAAGTCCAAATGCAAGATCATCATGCTCCTAGTCTGGGGCGGCTGTTGAACGAATGAAACGTCCGAAACCGCAGTGCTATGATTGACTGAACTCTTGATTATCTATCTAGAGCAGGATTCCTGCTCGATATATATACACCAACGGTCGTGGATATCGTCGATGCGATATCGGCGGAAAACTCTGCTAGTCGTATGGTAGTTGTCCCACTGTGACCGCCATCGTCTCACTACGAGCGACGGTGATATCGCTATAGACGGGCCGCACCGGGTCACGTGCTGAGTGGTCTTGGCATCTGCGTTCAACAGCGGCGAACGCGGTTGGGGTTCGCATGGTAGCTTCAAGAGACGATGCTGACGAGGATGTCGGCGTTGACCAGTGCTGTTGAATATCTTCGAAGATGTACTCGGGATGGAGTTCTCTTACTATTCTAGCCTTCGTAGCTGACCCAAAAGCTTAAAACTGCCTAGGCCTGTTCATTACATCTCTACTCGATAATAGCGAAGGTAGATCTAAAAACATTATTCCCCTCGCGTCTGATCCACGAACAACTCGTCTCCATCCTCCGTATTCGCAATTGTGCTGTTCAGCCGGACAGTTAGTTTGCGTACAACATGCCCCTTGAAAATGATGAAAATCATAATAATGTCCACGAGCACAACCAAAAAGGCGCCCATGCCCCACATCCAACCAACGCCCATCGCAGCTTGCCAGTCCGTGATGATGAAGACCGACATGAGCCCGAATGAGACTCGGTAGGCATTGAGGGAGACGGACGCTTCGACCGGATGATGCAGGAAGCACTCGACGATGTAATTGTAGCAGACTGGCAGCACCAGGAGAGCACCGAACCAAATCAGGAACGAGCCTAGTGCGAGGACCATGAAGTGGAGATGATACTGCAATCCAGCGCCATAGATGCCTATACCAATCGGCAGGAGAATGGATGGGAAGATTACGTTGGCCAAACGGTACTCAGTGTGCCAGGTTCCGCCACGCCGTCGTGCTACCAAGAGGGGTATCTTGTCGTTGAAGAAGTATCCGAATATCTGCGCAGCAATGATGCCGATCCAAGCGGTGAATGTGAAACATGCAACCTGCAGCGAAGAAAAGCCGTAGCCACCTGCTACTGGAGGAGGCGAAAGGTAAGTAGCGAGGGTGGACGCTTGCATGATGGGAAGACCCAGTGCAATAAAGATGTAAGTGCCGGTAAGAAGTGTGATCGGTGCGAACGTGATCTGGAACGGTATTATGGCGCGCTTAACCTGTTGGTGTATTAGCAACTACATTCCTGAAGGTGACCCTTTTTTTTAACGTACAAACTCAGCAGCTTTGCCTTTAGGTTGGGTTCTCGTGCCCGGAATGAAGGTCGCGACACGATTTGCGATCCAGCCTTTCGGTAGTGGAGCACGTTTTGGTGACTCCGGATCCCGGATATACGTGGTGTCGTGAACAAAGAGAAAGACCAAAATGATTGCAGCGCCCACAGGACCGAGTGTCCACCAAAACACGTAGTTCCACGGCCGGGTTTGGGCAATGAAGCCTCCTAGAGTTCCCCCTCCGACAACCGCAAAGATGATTAAAACTTCGAAGATGGCAAATGCCTTGCCTCGCTGGTGGAGGAAGAACAGGTCGACAATGTATCCGCTTCCAAGAATAGCGGGAATGGCTCCAAACAAGCCGGCAAACAGGCGGGACAGGGTAAAGGGGATGAAGTCATTACTACCCGTCATCTCTGCACCCCAGATTTGGCACACAAAAATACCAATGAGACTGTATAGAATGACTGCGCTGCGGCCAATGACCGCCACAAGTGGTATGATGATGAAGGGGCCGGCAACCCAACCTGCGAGAGCTGCTGCGACTGAATTGAGAAGATCCGGCACAGTCTTGTGGTAGGCGGGGACTTGTATCACAAACGTGAGCTGGTTTGAGTTTGGTGACATTTGGGCGGCGAACGCAGCCAAGGCGACGGAGGCGAAGATTAGAATCTTCTTCCACATTGGCCAATTCTGCATGTAACGGTCAGTTACTCTGGTTGAAAGCAGACCCATAGGCATCGACTTACCAACGGATCCTCTGAGTCGTCCGTCGGCTGGGGGATGAGAACCACATCGCCAATCTTTTTGTGCTCAACCTTTTTGAGGGCCGAAGGGTCGGTTTCCATGATCTGGGCCTCTTTGACGGCCAAAGGGCTACCCTCGACGGCGGATGAAGCCAAACTAGACATTTCACTGATCTCTGCAGCTCAAATACGCTCTGAAGAGAGGAGAATAATTCTTGCAGAAAGAAGATCGACGGCAGATAAACTGAAAGAAACCTTCGGGAATAATAATAACGTCCACCTGCAGACAGGGAGTTTTGGCGCACGAGATCCTATGTCAAACTGCCAGACTCGCTAAGCAAACCGGGGTTGGTGGCCTTCCTTTCCAAAGGTATGTTCAAATGCCGTAAAATTTTGTATTCTTAGCAGATAATGGCTGATTTTAGTTAAGATGGCTCGGAGCAACTGCGACTTGTGGCGCCACAGTTTTGTCCCTCTCGCTCTGGCACATGGCATTCTGCCTATCAGCGGTGTTCAGCCCAAAAGAGGGGAATCACTTACTAGGATCAGGTTTCCTCCGCAGAAGCAATTGATGAAGTGGCTTTAGCTGCAGCTTGTTCGACTGGATGTAACACAATAATCCAGTCGTAGCGAGTTACAGGAAAGTTTCGGGGATCATCTTCCGGCGAAACGATCGACTAGCCTCGGTTTAGGTTGTATCTAAGGCGCAGAGAAAATGCTTAGCACTACACTAAGTGCGAAACAAGCTCAGCGAAGGTTCAAGATGCCGTTCATTATCACAACCACCCCGCAGGTACAGATTCGCTTTTGCCTGGTGAGGTTTTGTTGCACATGGAAAGTATCAATAATTAAAAATGTCGCTATCGTGGCGCAATACGATAGTCCATACTTTTGGGCTCCTGGAGATATTGTTATCTTCCCCTGACCGGAGCTGTTGCCGTTGTGGGAATGGCTATCTTTGCTTCCCTGGTAACTACAGTACTGCCCGAAGTCGCGCCTACAAAAGATGCATGCTCCAACGTGGTCATACCCCTGTTTCTTCGTCGCTGGGCCGGGAGCTATCGCCAGCCGGAGCCTAGACTCCTGCAAGCGATAGCTCCCGGGGCCCAGCGACGAAGAAACAGTCGCGCGACCACGTACATCGCTTCCTAGCATGCTGGCAGCAAAACTGGCGCCGTCGATATATTCTATGACTATTAGAGTTTAATTGCACCCCTTGGGACACTTAACGATTCTGATACTGTAATGACAAGCATGACTTCATGAGCTCCCTCCCCAGGATCTTTCTGCTGACTATAGCCCTGTCCGCTGACATTGCAGATCATAAGGTCCACACCTTCTGCTGGGATTCAACGTGGACTGCGGAGGTAGAGTTCAAAATGAAAGCTTCCCCTTTGTATACTGTCTTTGTATTTGCAGCATTTTCCATTCGTCGACTTTGGTGAGTTTACTACAAATGGCAAGCACAAGCGTACCGTCCCCTCCCGATAGGAACAGAGCATACATGGTTACGGTGGTCACCATCGTCACGACCGCGATGGCCTTAGTCCTTACTTCACTTCGACTATACGTGCGAGCTAGACTCGTCAAATTCTTTGGATGGGACGACTTCTTCAACGCACTAGCCATGGTAAGTTCGACGCTGCCTAACGGGTATTAGCACAATATCCGGACATAGTGTTGACTTTCATAGGTGACCATGCTTGTTGTCCTGGGCTTAGTTGTAACGGCAGCAAAAAATGGGCTCGGGCGGCACTTTATCTACACAGAAATGCCTCATGCGGTTTTTGGCATCATGTTGCTACGCATCACGGAGTTCATGTTGATCATCTCCACAGTTTTTGTGAAGATTTCTATTAGTCTTTTCTTGATGAAACTTTTGTGAGTATTACGTGGAGTGCAGGTATACGATCAACAAGTGCTAACATCTCGTAAGTATAAGGAGCAAGCCATGGAAGATCTTCCTGTGGAACTTCATTGCGTTCAACACCATCACGAGCTTACTCGACGCCGCTTTCATCTTCCCACAATGCACGCCGGTCCAGCGGAACTGGAATAAGTCGGTCGAAGGGCATTGCTGGTCTGATGCAGCTATCAATGGTATTGGAATTATGCAAGGGAGTACGTGCGGATGCGTTTCGATAATGCGTTTTCGATAATGGGTGGCTCTGCTGACCTCGTTTGCAGGTATTGCCGCAGCTACAGATTTCACCCTATCGTTTTTGCCAATCGTCTTCTTGTGGAACGTCAAGATCATCTCAAGAGTCAAACTGGGCATCTGCGCGATCATGGCCCTCGGTTTTGCGTAAGTGAGCACATTGACTCGGAGCGCAATTAATAACACGCGTAAAGGAGTGGGGGCTTTGCTATAGCTCGTACTGTGTTGGTCCCAAGTCTGACTGCAACCCATGATCCGACCTGTAAGTCTTCATATGGGATGTTCTTGCCGCCACAGACAGGGTAGTAGCTGACAGTCGGCGTTTTACCTAGGGGACCTTGTGCCACTGTTTATGTGGGCTATGTAAGTTACCACGACAAATCATCACAGCGCGGCTTGTGGTATACCTAATGACTCATTTATTTCACAGTCTGGAAGCCAATTTCGGTGTTATCGCAGCGGCCGCGCCCTCTGTAAGACCCCTGCTCGGCGGTAGGTCTGGCTCCACCAACAATTCGAAACCCAAATCCCGCACTCTACGTTTTAGCAACGTGCGTTCTACGCAAAATCCGCGTCATTCATGGCTGGGAGTGGGTGGATCCCACAATGGAGGCGTGGTTCGGCTTCAAGATGAAATATCAGAGAGTGGAAACGAGATCGAGATGTTCCCTTCCAATAGCAAACACATCGTTAAGACAACGGAATTTAAGGTGACGCGGATGTGAAGCGAGGATTCAGGGAATTCTGCGCATTTTGTAAGCAAGTATTAAAATTATACTTAGTACAAATAGATGCTCTCCCTTGTTAAGAGGTCTGTGTTTTGATGTAGTCTTTGGGTATAAAGCCATTTTCAAAGAGGTGTCTAACCCTATCAGCAATTGGGCAGTCACCACGTGTCACGCCTTGGAAACACACTGTAGGGCCAAAAGGTCCTAACTATCAGTTAGTCACCTCCAAAAAGACAGGGAATTATGCTGTTTTTAGGCATACTTCATCATATACACATCTTGTCATTCCTGACACAGTAGATGCCCTAGTGCAAGTAAGACAGCGCATTAGGTGAACTGCATTACAGCAGCAAGCACATATGTGAGTGAATATTAACCAGGGTCCACTGGATTTGAGCATACATGTTGGAGCTGGGCAAGAAATTGTCTGTTGCATCTCTACTGAGTTTTACTGAACGCCGTTATGGACTTTGACTGTTGCACAATCAAGGTCCTTCTGCATGTATCGGCGAGCCTGCTCTGCCTGACCCGCGATGTCGTCATGCCAAATCCATTGGAATCTCTCATATGCCCTGCGGATAAAGTCCTGGACGTCCTGGTTTTCTAGGTCTTTGTGGTACAGATCCGACCAGAAGCCCATAGCTTCTACGCTCGTGTCAAGCACCTGTTGCGAGCGTGGCTTGCGAACGGTTTCGTAGCCTTTAAACGCTGCCTTTATCTGCTCCTGTGATGGGGACTTGGGGTCAACAAGCCCAAGCACCTCTGCAAGGACGTAAGCGTCCTCCATAGCTTGCCCGGCCCCTGCGCCTTGGTGAGGTGGCATCGAATGTGCGGCATCGCCAATCAAGCAAACCCTGCCCTTGTAAAACGAGTCTGGTTGAATACTGTGATGGTGTGTCGCGAAGAAGGGCGGATTGTCCATAAGCTCCATAATTTTGTGCACAGTCCCCCCCCAACCATCAAATTCCTTCTCCATAGCTTTCTTCTGGGCTGGAATTACCCATTCGCGCTCTGTCCACGAACCTTGTCTCCGCGGCCATAAACCGACATTGACACTTTTTTGTCCTTCCACAGGATACATGATCACATAACCATCAGGGCCCAGGAAGACATTGCTCGTCCTAGCAATTTCAGCTCCTACGGCTTGTTCCAGTTTCTCCGTTGAAATTATTGCTCTGTATACACCGCATTCGCTGAACTGGGGAGTGGCGGAGAGGCTTTCTGCTCCCACAATGGATCGCCTAACCGCGGAATGTATGCCGTCGCAGCCGATTACTGTACTTGCAACTTCCTGAGTGCCGTCGCTAAATTTGAGTGTCACGTATGTGTCAGATTGTTCTAAACCGATGAGCTTTTTGTTGAACGCTGCTTGCTCAGGTCCAGCCTTGTCTCCCAAAAGAGCTAGTAGATCGTTCCGGCGTACTGTCAAATTCCCAGTCGGCGGCGCCATCAGCTCTGTGATGAGTTCAGCGTCTCCAAATCTGTCCGTCGGGGCTCCCAATCGCGCCTGCATCCAAACATTCTCGCGTCCTGGCGGATTTCTGGTACATAATTTCAGAATTGCTTCGCCTAGAGACCTATCGATTAACTCAAACGTCTTCAGAGTGTTGGGCCCAAGGTTGATACCGGCGCCTATTTCTGTGAAGGACGCTCTTGATTCATAGATCTTGTAGGGAATTGAGCGGCTTTGCAGCGCAATAGAGAGAGAGAGGCCACAAAGGCCGCCTCCAATGATAGCCACTGGCACTGGCACTGGCGCAGAGGACATGGTGAAAGGATCCGTCATGGCAGAAGCTCAAAAGGGTTATAGACCTCGGCCTGAGTGCTGACAATCGCTGCCCACGAACGATCGGGGAGACTGCACGACCGACTGACTATGAAGGAAAAATTATATTCTATCTGTGTGAGATCAGGCCAGCAAAATCGAGGGAGACGTGGTAATGACTATCTAGTTCCAGGCTAAGCAGTCAGCCCATCTGTGCGGCTAACGAGTTAATAGTAAGTAGTTAAGGCTTTGCAGCTTCTGTTGCAGTACCGGTATTATCATCTAGCTAATTACCGGTTCAGTCCGGGCCCACAGACGCCAGGAAGGGAGGGTCTTATCTACTAAAATGATGGAAAATTGCCTTCCTTAGGCATGATTTAGGCGTTCCGATATTATGTGCATACCATTCATGACAAACTCTGTCCGATCGATAACACTCCACATCTGTAGCATAAGAGCGTGTTGCTGATCTTTCACCAGCCCAGCAACCTCTGAGCAACGAAGACTTGTCTCCTCAGTCTTGACCTTCAAAACACAATGAAGTTCAGAATCAGGGATCGTTAGAATCTAGCCTTCATTCGTGTCATTTCAGACGACTTTCGACAGGACAGTTCACCGGGTTTGGACCACGGCTCTCCTTTCTATCCAATCGCGCCCTACCTTCTTGCGAAGCTGAACTATCTCCCATTATGCCGCGTTCGACGGGGACTTGCTGGGAGGCGCGTATCCACAGATCTCTTTGGTCGAACTCTCGTCGATACGCAGCCTCTCCGTAAATAAATTGGCTCATCGCTTGTTTGATCGTGCGCAAAGCATTAATGTAATAGCAAGTCCTGACAGAAGTGACTGTTACTATAATAATCTGAGCAGGAGCCTGCCCCGTTTGAAGCTGGCTCCAACCAACAATGTAGCAAGCACCGTACAGCTATGCCTTGCTCTCGCCGATAACAAAGACACGCCTTTGAGTCGACAAGCGATTGGCATTAGGCATAGGCCTTTCCAATCGACTTTCCCTGCTTTACAACATCGCTTCAATTCTGTAGTTGGTCGACGGAGGTCCCGTCAGAGTATCGCTTATCTGGCCATTGAAATGGAGAGGCCAGGAACTACACCACAGGAGATCTTCCATATACGTGCGCGCTCATAAGTCAGATATAGAACATCCCCCTCTTGTAACCCTTTACACCCGCCTTTTAGGCAAGCTCGGGCGGTGAAGGCGATAACGTGACTTTATTAGACGACACCTCCAGGTAGTACCTTACAGAATATCATTGGCGCACGTAATTTGTTTTCATCTTCGAAGGTACTCTGGCGCTCAGCTCACATCGTTGATCAAGAGGCGGCCATTAGTGCCGCCCACAAATCCCTCAAGTCATATCCCAAACGCGAACCTCTGCTCAGGAAGCCTATACCTTGGTCTTCTCAACGTGGGTTACAGAAGGACTTTCCTTCTCATTTGCCACTTCATCTTTGACATCTGCGTCGCGGTTACCGTATAACCCAATCTTATACCACGGCAACGCAAAGAGACGGTCCATACTCTCTAAATCGCGACCGGCAGTCTCAGGTACGGTGACCAAGACCCATATACCACCCAGGACTGTGACAGCAGCGAAGAACCAAAAGGTACCTTTAGGGTCCATCCCACCGCTCGAAACCGGCAGCAACATGTTAGGAACGGCGCGCGAATTCCCGTACTGATTAGCGAAATGAGCCGCCATGACAATGCCAGTGTTGATGGCGCGGATCCGTAGAGGAAATAATTCAGCAGTCAGCAGGTACTGCATGGAATTCCATCCCAGCGCCCAACCAAAGCCAGAGAGGTAAATCATGAAGATTGCGCCGATGCTGGCACCTTTCTGCCTGTCAGGCAGTTCAAAGTCGTCGTCAACTCCGAGTTTCGGTACAGCACTCAGAAATCCGGCTATATATGTCATAGCGATGGCTTGTAAAGTGATTCCGAGTAAAAGAGCGCGCTTCCTGCCGATAACGTCGACCAGGAACAGTGCACACGCGACAGCTGCGCAGAATTTGACAATACCAAAAATTGCGGTCGCAAGAAGCGATTCGTTGTTACCCTTTATGCCGAGCAGAGCAAAGAGGTCCACAGCGTACAAGGTAATTGAACCTGCACCAGACCACTGGGACATGATCTGGGCAAAGAAGCCGAGATAGAGTCGATAGAAGTTCGAGCGGACAAGAAATATCTCTTTGAGAATGCCAAGCCAGCCTTGTCCTAGCGTAGCCTCCTGTTCCTCCTGCCAATGCGTCTCGATACCATGGATCTCGTGTACGATATAAGGGTCGGTCGGGGGAAGCTTTCTGATATGTGATAAGGTTGAAATGGCCTCTTGAATACGACCCTTCCTGATGAGGAAACGTGGCGACTCATATTGCAAAAAGGACAGACAGAAGATGGTCGTTGCAAACATAAGGTGGAGACTTGTCGGCACTTCCTGTGTTGGAAGTCAGTATCGGAATCATTTTGGGAGTGATCGGACAGAAAGACTCTGTGGCAGCAACGTACCCATTGAGCGACAGTTCCCTGTAAGTGCAACGAACACCCATAGTTGGCAAAGTATGCAAGTACAATCCCGAGATAAACGAAGCCAGTGAATACGCAGGTACAAAGACCTCTAATCGAAGCAGGTGCAATCTCACTGTTTGTAAAGAGGTCAGTGACGCTTTTTAATGTTGAGAGTAAATTGCAGTAGTCTCAATCTCTGATACTTAGCCACAGTCATGGCTTGGGACGCAGACCAGGTTCGTCCATGTGGCGACATCCTGACAAGTAGGTCTTGGGTTGAGAGACTCACGCTAGATAGACTGGACCAACAACTACAGTCTGACCGACACCTAAGCCAGCGATAAATCGACCGGCGTAGACGGCTTTGAGACTGCCACCATGTCCCATGAAAATGGCTATGCCGAGAACCCAAAGACAACAGAGTTGGCGAGTTGCCCAAAGACGTCCGATACGATCACAGACCAAGAATGCCCTGCATTAAGCCACATGTTAGCCTTGAGACGTCAAATGCCTGGTAGTTCTAGCAAAGCACAGAACCTAAGAAGAACCTAGTGGGAGACCGTACAAAAGGGCACCACCAACAGAGCCAATCTGAACCATGGCAGAGACATTTCCTTTGATGTTCGTTTGTTCAACCTCACTGTAGCTCTTGAGATTGATAGATTTCTGAAACTTCGGTGACTTGAATGCGCCGTTGATGAGGCCTTCGTCAACTCCTCGTGCCGCGCCCATTAACCCAAAGGCAAGGACTGCAAACCAGAGTCTCCAGTTGAAGATTTGCGGAGGATCTCCAGTATTCTTGAGCTTGAAAATGTTTATAGGTTTCTTTACCCCGCCCGCCATTTTGGCCAGGACCTACAATGCGACAGGATATGTGTTGAAATAACCAGTGTGACAGTATTGGGAGGTGAGGAGCAACCTCGCGTAACGACGATGAGAAACTGTCAGCAAGACGGCTAGGATTATGACAGATATTTCAGAGACTGAATGAAGGAACAGTTCACTCCTGGCATCTCTGCATTATCTATAAACCTGGAGGAGCGGCCCATGCTTGCCACCTCTTCCTCCTCTGTCCGGCCGACACTGCAACGTTGCAGGGATCGGCAAAGACGAGGGATAGTCAAATCCAGGAGGGGCAGTATTTGCCCACGGATTTCCATACCGATTATTGATGCAAAACACCTGGGGTAGGCGGCCATGTCGTTGAATTGCCCTTCATCTGGGTGGCGACAAAAGCGATAGGTTGGGAGAGTGTTTTCAGTGCACATCACAGAGAAGAAAACAACGAACTTGCATGTCCTAGCTCTACTTTGCTCTTCTCTCACTGGCCAGCTAATGTCGTCGGAAAACCGGCAAATGATGATGTCTACAGGAGTTGTCAGGAATGGCGGCTTTGGTCACAAGAATCACAAGAATGGCCAGCCTCACGCTTAATCATCGTAAACGGTAGGCTTAGGCGAACAAGCTTCTAGCTCATACCCGCACCGAGCCAATGGATTTTGAAGGTGATATCGCCAAGAACTTGGCGCCAAGCGATGATAACCCCTCGGGGAGTAGCCTCTACTTGGCAGAAGTGGGAGACCTTGGCATTCTTCCATTGCCGAAAAGCGGGGTTCTATTTGAGGAATGGGGTTGTTGAATGACGATCATTAATAAGAGCGGAAAAAAGGACAATCGCTCAACTTGGCTATTAGTAAGCATCCGAAACAACTATTTTGGATTAGCAATCGCGCTCATCTCCGACCTGCCGTTCACGGCCCGCTACTTACGATCCGGTACCTGCGACCCGCCGACCGCGGTTCGCTACTTGCGGCCGACGACTGTACTCGATCCGAACGCCAATTTGATGGACATATTCTGTTGGAATCAGGCCGTGGGGGCTAGTCCAGAAGGGAAAAGATCAAGTCAGGATAAATGAATGCTCTGATTTTCGTATATAGGGTGACCTCATGAGGTCTTATATAGATATGAAAAGGGATGAAAAGGAGAGGTCGAGCTCGGTGTCGCTGTCAATGTTCGTGAGGGTGTGCATACCGACCACCTATCATTGTCAGTAAATTATCACTCAGTCGTAAGCAAACAACAGTGATTGATGAATCCAGTCATCTTATCCCAGAGAAATAGCTGCAAACAGCTGCTAGTCGTCGAATCGTATATTGAGGCATCGTATATTGCGGCTGGCACCCAGCTGCACAAGGTATCATCGTCGTGCGGGCGGCGATGAGAGATTTGTAGCGGCAATTGGTCGGGCAAATCGGGTGTAGTGTTGTAATAAAATGAGTGAAAATGATCTGATTGGCTTGGGAGAAACGTGTGTTGTTGCCATTAGTTGTATCTAGACGTCGAATGAGGCGTCGATCTGGGCGTCGATTTGGTCGTCAATCTGATGAGGGAGTGATATGAAGAAAATGGTCGTTTGATATCGTGGCAGACGTTGGTATATCAATCGAAAATAGAGTTTATGGTCGCGTGAGACCTGTTGTTAGTACTCCGGAGTATACAGGAGTTAGTACTTGAACACCGCCTGGAGTTGTGGCCGGATATAATAATATCCGATACCTGCGGGGTTGCGGGGTTACGGCATTACGGCATTATAAAAATTGGGAGAGATCGTTTGACGTATTTACATACAGCTCCGGCTCGCACTTGTTGTATCAAGTAGTAGAATTGTGTTTCGTTGAAGATGGGTTCAACAGACGAGAAGCCAAAGATGGAGTACCACAATCTCGGCAAGTCGGGACTCAAAATCTCGAAAATCGTGCTTGGGGCCATGTCTTATGGAAGTCCCCAATGGCAGCAATGGGTTCTCAGTGAGGAGGAGTCTCTGCCGCTGCTCAAACACGCCTATGATGTAGGCATCCGCACTTGGGACACGGCCAATGTCTATTCGCATGGCCAGTCAGAACTCGTTATCGGAGAAGCCATCAAAAAATACAACATCCCTCGAGAACGACTCGTTATTCTGTCCAAATGCTACTTCGGTGTCACACCGGACAACCCAAGCGCGACCATCGCCTCCTGCTCCACGAATGATGGCGACCTGGTCAACCAAGTGGGCCTCTCGCGCAAGAACATCATCGAGGCGGTGAACCAGTCGGTGGAGCGGTTGGGCACCTACATTGACGTGCTGCAAATCCACCGGCTGGACCGTGAAGCACCACGCGAGGAGATCATGCGGGCATTAAACGATGTGGTCGAGTCGGGCAAAGTGCGCTACATCGGCGCCTCTTCCATGGCGGCATGGGAATTCCAGGAGCTGCAGAACGTGGCCGAGAAGCACAGCTGGCACAAGTTCATCTCGATGCAGAACTACTACAACCTGATCTACCGCGAGGAGGAGAACGAAATGATCCCGTACTGCAACCACACCGGGGTTGGACTCCTCCCGTGGTCGCCTGTCGCCCGTGGAGCACTATCTCGCCCGTTTACTGGCCGCGATACGCTCCGTGAGAAGACGGATGCGTTCATGAAGCAAGCCGTTCGCTCGCAAGAGGACCAGGTGGATGAAGAGATCATTGGCCGCGTGGAGAAGGTGGCACAGAAGACCGGCCACAGCATGGCTCAGATTGCTATTGCCTGGACTCTGAGCAAGGGTGCATCTCCAATTGTTGGCCTAAACAAGAAGGAGAGAATTGATGAGGCAGTAGCAGCAGTCAAGATCAAGTTGAGTGAGGAGGATATCAAGTATCTCGAGGAGCCTTACAGGCCTAAGCGGAGGACGGGCTATTGAGTGACAATTGGCCGAGCTATCTCGAGCCACCCAGACTGCACAGGACTGAGGTACTGGTAATTAATTACCCGGTAAATAAGTTTAAAGCCCTAAAATTGGTGGAGAATCATTCTTTTAAAAAAACCCATTTAACATACTTTCTCCCATTCTTTCCACTCCTGCTGTTCGTCTTCTCTAGTGTCATTGGTTTTAGGCTGCATGTCACATGTTCGTAGGCCTATGTCAGGCAGGGACGAATCCAGCTGCTTTCCGATAACTTAAGGGGGGGAGGTGGCTTCAAAAAGGTGCACTGTTTGATCTATTTACCCTAGCTAACTCAGACTATAAACTACAATTACTCTCTAACCCAGATCGCGGCCATGCCCATTCCCGTGCCCACACACATACTTGTCAAGCCGATCTTCTTATCAGTGCGCTTGAGCTCGGTCAAGAGTGTGGAAACCTGTCGAGCGCCGGTGCAACCAAGAGGGTGGCCAAAGGCGATGGCACCGCCCTTGGGATTGATCTTTTCTGCCGGCAGACCGAGCTCCTTGGCACACCACAGGCACTGGCTGGCAAAGGCTTCGTTTATCTCGAAAATGTCCACGTCATCCTTGGTAATGCCGGCCTTCTCGAGGACGGCGGGGATCGCCTTCCACGGGCCGACGCCCATCAGCAGCGGAGGCACTCCAACAACGCTAGCGGTGACGAACTTGCCGATGATGGGCTGACCCAGCTTCTCGGCCGTGGAGCGGCGCATCAGCAGCACGGCCGCAGCGCCATCGGAAACCTGAGAAGCGTTGCCGGCGTGTATGGAGCCGTCGGCGGCGAAGGCTGGGCGGAGCTTGCCAAGAGACTCCGCAGTGATACCTGGTCGAACGCCATCGTCCTTGGTCACGGTGACGGTCTTCTCTTCTTGCGTCTTGGGATCGGTGTATTTGACGGTGATTGGCGCGATCTCTTCGTCAAAAAGACCGGCCTGCTGAGCCTTGAGCGCCTTCTGGTACGAGGCAGCCGCAAAGCCGTCCTGATCCGCGCGAGTGATTTTATAGTCTCGGGCCATGTCTTCGGACAGGAGACCCATGGGCACCTTGCAGTTGGCAGCCTCGGCGTGGCTCTCCAGCAGATCAGAGAACTCCGTCACTGCGCCCGGCCCGTACTGGGACGACATGGACTCGACACCAGCGCCAATACCAATATCGATCATACCGCTCTTGATGGCATTGGCAATATCGACACAGGCCTGCAGGCCGGAAGAACATTGCCGGTTCAAGCTCTTGACGGCAGTGGTCTCCGGGAAGCCAGCAGCCAAAGCCGCAGCTCTGTACTCGGTCGCACCACCACCAGGAGCCAGCACATTACCAACGGCAATGTCCTCGACCAGCTTGGGGTCGATCTTGGACCTCGAAATCAGATTCTGCAAGGTGTAGGCGAGCAAGTCGGCTGCCATGGTGTCTTTCAGCAGGCCCTTGCCGCCTCTGGTGAATGGCGAACGGAGGGCGCTGGTGACGACGACATCATCGGGAGATTTGGCGAGAAGTGTATCTTTGCCACTCTTCTTGGTAAACTGGAACGCGAGTCTACTGAGGCGCTCGTGGGCTTGCACATGTCTGTCAGCACTGGTTTTTAAGGCCGTACGGCCAGAGGCTTACCGGTGTGTGACATTGTTGCAGACGCCGTGGGGGTAGTGGTGAGGATGGGAAGCTGATGATTAAGATGAGAAAAGGAGAGGAAGGGGTTCAACAGCCTGCCAGAGCTTTATTAAAGGGAGGCCAATAATTGTTGTTTTCTCATCCCAGGTGATTATGCCGCTCCATTTTCTTGTCATAGGCCGAGGCATGTGCATAGGGCTGCAAGGGAGATAGAGGCATGACGTCACCTGGCATCCAGCGGGCTACGTAATCACGTGACTACGCTGATGATCACGTGGTCGGGTGGAGAGCGGTCTTCTTTGCAATGAGCGACTGCGAATCCAACAGCGTCTGCATCCATGGCATCGAACGCACGAGCCGCACGGGCTCGATCCTTTATGCGCCAGTGCCGGCAGCCGGCGTGTCGGGCGGCCCTGTCGCCCTCCTCCCATTCCCTCTCCTCCCGCCGACACTCGTCCACCTCGAGTGCGTCAACACCATACTCGCCGTCTAGCTTCAACCGCCCGCTGCGCTCACCGCTCAACACGCCTCCTCAGCCCCACCCCCCCAATGTGGACCATCTGCCTCCACCCCCGTCGAACTTGCGACAGCCCGCCTCCGAACGACCCATCGCCCTTCCCTCTTCCTGGACCCGGGCCCGTGCCCCGACGGGCTCCTCGACTCCCAAATCCAGATCGACAGCTGTACCTCCGCCCAACGCAAAATTCACCTTCACCAACTGGCTCCGGCACGCCTTTGGCCTCCCCGTCGTGGCACCAACTGTCAACCCACTGCCCATCCACCTGCTTCAAAATCCGTACCGAGCGCGCAAAACGTGGCCACCGGACTTCCACAAGCTGCACCCAAAGCAGCAGTTCCACTTTGAAAAGACCTTCCGGCGGCGGGCGATGCTGAAGTGGGCGCGGCCGAACTGGAATAAATGGGTGAGGCGGGTGCAGCGGTCGATGCTGCTGACGGCGATGCTGTATTTTGTGTTCATCGCGGAGCCGGACGGCGGCACGCCGTTTGATGGGTTCCGGGTGTGGTTTTTCGGCAGGTTGAAGAATCTTGGCGCGCTAAGCGAGGAGGGTGTTGAGGAGGCGACGCGGCTGGAGAAGGAGGCAATGGCCGATCGGGATCGCAGGTTGGCCGAGAAGCGGCAGAAGGAGCAGGTGAGTCCGGTGTGGGTTCCAGAGTGAGAGAGTGAGAGAGTGAGAGAGTGAGAGAGTGAGAGAGTGAGAGAGTGAGAGAGTGAGAGAGTGAGAGAGTGAGAGAGTGAGAGTGAGAGTGAGAGTGGTCACTCACATAGCACCACCGCGGACATTGACTTTAGCATGGTCAAGACCTAGTGTGTTCAAGCAGTAGACGGCCATAGACGCAAAGGCCTCGTTGATTTCGAAAAGGTCGACGTCATCCTTGGTGATGTTGAACTTGGAGAAGAGTTTGGGAATGGCTGCCGAGGGCCCAATGCCCATGATGCGTGGAGGCACACCGGCGACGGTAGCACCAACGAACTTGGCTAGGATGGGCTGGCCAAGCTCAATGGCCTTGGATCGCTTCATGAGCAAGATAGCCGCGGCTTCACAGAGGATGAATTGTCAGTCTTCCTCCTCGCAAGTGTGTACAGGTGAGCGATGCAACCTACCGCCATCGGTAACCTGGCTGGCATTCCCGCCACTGGTCTTGTTACCAAACTGTGGCATGGCCGGTTTGATCTTTGAGAGGGCCTCGAGCGTGGTGCCGTATCGCGGGCCCTCATCCCTGGTCAAAGTGACCTCTTGCCAGTTGCCCTCCTTGTCCTTGACCTTGGTGGTGATGGGGACAATTTCGTCGTCAAAAGCGCCGGCCTTCTGTGCGACTTCTGCCCTGCGGAAGCTCTCGACCGCGTACTCGTCCTGGGTCCTTCGGCTGATGTTGAAGTCGTTGCCGACATTTTCACTCGTCTGGATCATGGGCTGCATGCAGTCGGCCGCTTCCTGGACCTTGAGGATCTCCTCGTGGAATGGCTTCTCCAGGCGGTCGCCGCCCTCCGACATGGACTCGGCCCCGATGGCAATGCCAATGTCGATTGATCCCTCGTGGATCTGGTTAGCGATGTCCTGCACGGCCTTGAGGCCGGAGCTGCAGAAGCGGTTGACCGAGCTGGCGCCAGCGGTGTAGGGGTAGCCAGCGGCCAGCATGGCGGCGCGGACGATGTATGCTGCTTTGCCGTTGCTGACCTATAGCAGCGTAAAAAGGCAGCTGGTCAGCATCATTACTCTAGCCTGGCTCTCGGCGTGACTGACATTGCCCAGACAAATGTCCTCCACCAGATTAGGATCCAAGTTGCTCCTCTTGTTGACCTCCTTCAACAGGCTGTAGACGATATAGTCGAGATCGGTGTCCTTGAAGCCACCCCGCTTACCTTTGGTGAGCGGAGTACGGAGAGCGAGGGTGATGACAACATCGTCGGGGTTTTGCTGTGTTCTAGCGAGCGAAGAGCACAGAAAGGTCTGCGGTCAGTACGACTGTCTCTCTGGGTCGAGATAAATTCAAAAAAAGGAAAAGAGCACTGACATGGCTGCCACACCCGTTTTGGCGGGGTTGAAGTGGCTGAGGATAGAGCCGAGGCGAGATTGGGTGGCCATGGGGTGTTTATATATTTATATATATATAATGTGTGTGTGTGTGTGTGTGTGTGTGTGTAGCTGTGCGTAGCTGTGCAGCGTATGTATGGAGGGATTCGTGCAAGGAAGAGGAGTGGTGTTGTTATAGACTGACAGTGACAGTGAGCTGTTCGGCCGTAGTAATAATAACAGTGGGTAAAGCGGCAAGTAGCTACGGCGTCTGATCAACCTCTACCTCGGCATCTGCCCTCTTCAGGCAATACTAAGCGGCCCACTGTAGGCATCAACCAGTAGTTTACTTTACTGTAATTACTTACTGTAATTACTGTCGCAGCAATACGGTAGCGGTACAGTCGTAGGGTATGTAGCGGCACTGGCACCGCCCATTACCGTATTCTACCCCTCTGAAGCACTGCGATTATGGTACTCTACTCATCATCTTGTAGGCCATGTATGGCATTTAGTCCCATTCCAGATGCCGGCAAACTGTCATTGCGGTCCCGTGTTCATTTATCGTCTCGATCCCATCCTCTCTATGTAGGCCCAGCGCAAACGCCGAATCAGTTACCAGACGCTATGCTTGAACTCGTCATCATCTAATGTCCTTCCCATCCGCCGAGCAAGCATAAGGGCCTATCACGACCATTCTTCGAGACTGGTGTATCAAGCCTCGTCGACGGCGTCCGGTTTCACCGTTTCCGGCTCGGCATCCTTCATCTCGGTGTCAGCCGAGTGCTTGGTGCCCTCGTCAGCCTTCTTCTTGGCCTCTTCTTCGGCACGCTTCCTGGCAGCGGTCGCTTCTTGGGCCCTGAGCGCGGCTTGGCGCTCCTCCTCGAGCTTGTCGTTGTAGCGTTGGATCACCGGCCCAGCCACAAAGTTGATCTCGTCAAGCTTGGCCACGTACTGTGCCTTGGTAGCATCGTCACCCTCGTCGTAGAGCCAGTCCTGGTCGTCATGGTCAGCACGCCATCACAGATGGCTTGGACGAGAATGGAGTCTTGCTTACCTCTGTCTGTGTCAGCTTGTCGCGGATCTTCTCCTTCTCCTCCTCGGTCGAGAAGTCGGCGTACTGCTCGTCGATCTTGGTTCGGAGCTCGTAAATGTAGCTTTCCAGCTCGTTCTTCTTGTCTTCAGTGTCGGTGACCAGCTTGTCCTCCATGTACATCGCGTTCTCAAACTCGGTCGCGGCCTGCTTCTGAGAGGCGTCCATGGAGGCGGTGCCGGCCGAGAGCGGAAGCTCTCCCTTGCGCACCTGCCTCTTGACCTTGCGCGTTGGCCGCGACTCGGCCGATCCGTTGGCCTGGTCGGTGTCCATGGCATCGCCCTTCTTGTCCTCAGCGATCGGCTCCTCGACCTCGACATCCTCGACGTAGTAGCCGGACTCGACGTTGAGGATGCCGTGCAGGTTCAGCCGGGCCTTGAGCTTGCAGATCATGAAATCGTCCTTGTCGTTCGGATCGGCCTTGACGCCCTTGACGGAGAAGCGGCCAATCCACGGGTTGACCTTGCCGGGCAGGCCCTCGGGCTTGGAGTACCTGGCCTCCAGGTCGAAGGGCTCTTTGCGGTAGAAGGTCAGGATCTTAGTCGAGGGCATGACGTTGCCCTGGTTGAAGACCGTCAGCGTCGTATCCTCGTCGGGAATGTCGGCTGACTGCTCCCACGTGAACTCGATGGGGTAGGTGACAATGTCGTGGATGGAGAAGTCGCGCACGCGGAAGACGGGCGACAGAATGGCGCAGCTGAACGCACAGCCTCGAGCAACGGCCTCGTCCTGATTGAGGGTGAAGGACAGCGGCTTGCCGAAGAACTTGCTGATGGCCTCTTTGATGGCGGGCACGCGGGTGCAGCCGCCAACCATCTCAATGGCGTCGATGTCGTCAATGCCGACCTTGGCCTCGGCCAGGGCCTGCTCAAGAGGAAGGGTGACGCGGTCGAGCAGCGGCTTGACCAGGCGTTCCAATTCCTCTCGCTTCAGAATGCCGCGCACGTCCTTGTCGTCCATGAGCGACTCGATGCTGATGGGAGCCTGCGCGTTGGCCGAGAGGATCTTCTTCAGCTTCTCGACTGCTGTGGCCACGCGTGTCTGGGCCTTGGGGTTGGTCTTGATGTCGATCTTGAACTTGTCCTTGAACTCGGCCGCGAAGTGGTCGACGAGGGCCTTGTCGAAGTTGCGGCCGCCAAAGTGGCGGTCGAACGTGGTGGCCTTGACCGTCAGCTCGCCTTTGCGGTACTCGACCACCGAGCAGACGTAGTCGCTGTAGCCAATGTCAACAAAGACGACGCGGCGGGGTTTGGCCTCGCCCTCGGGCAGATCGGTCTTGGTGATGCCGTAGCCGAGGGCAATGGCGGTGTTGTCGTTGATCAGGCGCAGCGTCTTGAGCGACGCAATGTCGGCCGCGTCCAGGAGTGCACGGCGCTGGGCGTCAGTGAACCAGGCCGGCACGCTGATGACGACGTCGGACACGGGCAGCTTCAGCTCTTTGGCCGCCGTGTCTCGGATCTTGCCCAGGTACATGGCAATCAGCTGCACGGCCGTGAACTTCTGCTTCTCGCCGCGGTAGGTGACTTCGGCGCCGACGACGCCATTGACGTCGACGAGCGGCGCGGTGATGAACTCCTGCTCGATGGCGACCTCGGGGTCGTTGATGGTGCGGCCGGCCAGCCGCTTGAGCGAGCCGACCGTGTTCTTGAGATTCGAGATCTCCTGGGTCTTTGCCGCTTCGCCCAGATATCTGCTCTTGGGGCCGAAGCCGACGAGTGAACTGAGCCACAGGTTAGAAGTCGGCGCTATGGATGGGCCATCTACAGCTACTTACGGTGTTGATCGGTTAGAGGTCTCATTGGTGATCTGTCACCTCGTCAGTCAATCAGCCATATTGATCTCCGCTATCGCACTCACGATATCGATGCCCTTGTTCCGAGCAACACCAATCTTGGTGCTCTGCGCACCAAAGTCGATGCCTACCACGCTCATGTTGGAGTGTGTGGGTGATGTGTGTGTGGGTGATGTGTGTGTGGGTGATGTGTGTGTGTGGGTGATGTGTGTGTGAGTGATGTGTGTGTGAGTGATGTGTGTGTATGATGAGAATTGAGGCTGTTTTCGTGTTTTCGTTATTTCGTATTGGGAGGTCAGGTCGATGCCTGTGTAGGCTGGAGCAAAGAAAAAGGCTCAAGATGTGGTGCGAGGCTGTAGGGAGTAGATGGCCGCCAACATTTTTCTAGAAATCTTCGTGAATGTTCTAGTAACTTATTACTAACTAGTTAGTTGGTGGGTAAAGTAACCTCTGCCGTCACGGTCTTGGCAGCCGCCCGACATTGCCACATTATAATAATATTAAGGCTGTATGTACTCTGGATAACCATAGCGGTGGTACGGTATATCAACATGCAGGCCATCAAAGTCAGACACAGGCTGAGCTCCAGACTAAGCTCTGGTTTGCAACACCAAGACTATACAACCAACGGAGAGTAACGGGCGACTTCTAGGGGCCGCGGGCCAAAAAAATAAGCAACTACCAATTACCAGTTACCCAGTGGACCTAGACCATGCTAGCCAAGCTACAGTCCTCCTCTTTCGTATGCGTCTTCTTCGGTCTGCTTGCTTCTAGAGGCGGCTGACTGTCGGGCTGGGCGTGGGGCAGTAGCGGGTTCTGCCAGTCTAAGGGACTGCGATGGATGACTGTGTGCACGGTTGCTGCGCTACCCATGATGGACAGCCTCGGCCATCTCTCGGTAGGATCAGCCACGGGCTCAGGCAGATGCAGGACGTCGACAGTGTGATCAGGTGGCGACCTGCTGGCGTATGTCGGGGGGCTGGGTGGGACCACTTGGCGAGGCGTGTGGATGGAGATGTCGGACTGACTGAAGTCTGGTGAGTGAGTGAGTGAGTGGTAGCGGACCTCTGTCAGGTCGGTGTCGGAAGGATAGAAGCGGCTCGGGCTCTGCACGGCGGCGGCAGCAAATTGGCCCTCGACGCTGGACGAGGGCTGTAGGGTGGTGCTGCGTAGACGGCGCTGGCGCTGGCGCTGGCGCTGGCGCTGGCGCACGTGCAATGCCGGGCCGAAAGTCTCGGGTTTCAGATTGAGGTCATCGCCGGTGGCGGCAGGATGCTCAATGGCGTCTTGTGGACTTGTCTTTGCATCTGCAGCTCCAGCATCGGCTCGCGGGCCTCCCCAAGTGCGCTGACCGGCGGTGAAGATGCCGTAGACCATGTAGATCCAGTTCATGAACGGGTTGAGGACGAACATTAGAGGGTAGAGGGCAGCTTTGTACCGGTGCAGGCGAATGGCAAAACAGAGCATCATCAGCCAGTTGGCTCCCAGCGAGGCCATGATGAACTTCCAGGGCAACCGTTGGACGGTGTTTGAGGTGCTGGCGACGGAGAGGAGCATGATGAGGAAGAGGAGGCCAGTGGTTCGGATGGTGGTCTGCATGAGGCGCATCAGGCACAGCAAAGGGTATTTGTACCACAGTCTCCAGTCGGTGAGCATGCAGACCTCATTGGTGATGAAGCCGAGAAACCACCTCCGTCGTTGCTTAAGAAGCGATCTGAACGATTGCACGGCTTCTGTCTTGCAAAAGGCACTTGTGGACATTTGGATCTGGTACCGTTTCTTGGCCCCGAGCATGAACAGATGCGTAAGCCAGCGGTCCTCTCCGAGATGGGTCTTGCCATAGTCGAACAAATCGTCGCAATCTTCGGCCTGGTCGGAGAAGTAGAATTTGGCCATGTTTCTGAAGGCGGAATAGCGGAGGATGGTCAGGGCACCTGGCAGGCAGGTGACGGCTCCACAGCCAGACTCGACAGAGCGCTCGTACAACTGGCCATGGACATACTCCATGTCTTGCAGCAGCGTGATCAGACTGCGCTTGTCGGAGCAGGCAGTGATGACGCCGGTCATGGCGAGCATGTTGTGCTTGCTCTTGGGTTTCAGCTGCATGTCCCACATGAAGTTCTGGATGCAGAGCCGGTCGAGGACGCAGTCAGAGTCGATGAAGAGGATGAAGAGCTCGGCCTTCTGTCCGAGACATGGGTTGTAGAGCCGGTCGATCAGCATGTATGTGGCCTTTTGACAGTGACGCTTTCCGCCGTGGGCGAAGCGGGACACAGTGACCTGGGCACCCTTGAATACCACGCTGATCGATTTGGCCAAGTCTTTTGTTGTGACTGGGACGCCAAGGCGGTCGAGGGTGTTGAGGTACAGCTCGTCAATGTCTTCGCCGTCGAAAGAAACGAAGACGTGGATGCAGGCGGCCGGATAGTCAGACTCGACGACCGAGTTGAGGCCCCTCCACAGAGATTCGGGTGGTTCTTTGTAGACTGGGATGACGACAAGGACCTTGGGTGAGTTTTGCTCGGTGAGCTCCCAGGTCACGAGCTTGCGGCGGCCAAGTGGGACGACAAGAAAGCGCAGGATGCAGATGAGCGATGGCACGACCAAGAGGATGGCAAAGGACCAAAAGGCAAACTCCTGCAGGCTGTAGACGGCGCGGCGAGGAAAGTAGTGTGTGGCCTTGTCCGGGAGTGGCAAAGTGGCGATGGTGATGGGTAAGAAGATGGCCCTGGATGGATCAGTACCGAGCAGAGTGTCCGACTGCGAGCTGGCCTACCGGAAGAGCAGGACGACGACGATCAGCAGGATGGCGAGAAGTCGTTGGGACCAATGATCGGCCTTCTGGTATGCTTTGCAAAAGCAGTAAGAGAAGGCGGCAAGCCATAGAAACCATTCCAGCAAGGCGGCGAGCAGGATAGGCCCAAGGCATACGAGATAGGCAATCTGGGAGGGCCTGCAGTCAGTGCCGCCGCTCCTTTGTTCTGTTTGGGGCTGCTCACATCTTTAGTCAGCCATGGCTGCTGCCATGGCTGCTGCCATGATTGCACCACCATGTCTGTGGCAAGGATAAAAGAAAGACGAGCTGACTGTCGTTCCAACCACACGATCAGCACCAGGACCAAGTTCCAATGGGCCAACCCGTACGATGCTGGAGCCTGGACCGAGTGATGGCGGGCAGTAGTGAAGGAGGAAGACTGCTGGCCGGGGTATGCAGGACATGTGGGAGTGGGTGGCCAGGTTGGGACGAGATTGCTCAAGTCGGGAAGGAAAGAAGCAACGGAGAGTGAGGGCGAAGCGGGTGGGAGACTTGAGTGAAAGATAGACAAGGAGTAAGCATTGGAAGAATTGCGATGTCGATGTGAAGTCAGCGCCCGTGCGGCCTGTGAATACGATGGGGTCGTAAAGGCTGCATGAGATGGAAAGATGGGCAAAACAGCAGACAGGATAGCAACAGGAGGGAAGAGGCGGCGACGGCGACGGCGACGGCGACGGCGGCGGCGACGACGACGACGAAGACGACGAAGACGGCAGCAACGGCAGCAACGGCAGCAACGGCGGCAACGGCGGCAGCGGCGGCAACGACGGCAACGACGGCAACGACGGCAACGACGACGGCAACGGCGAAGCACAAGCTCGAGGTGGTGGTGATTGTTGGACAATGCAGCCACCCAAAGCAGGCGCGACCGAAATGGCGATGGAGGGCAGGCACAAGCAGGGAATGCTGGGCAGGAATGCTGGGTAGGCAAGAGGAGACATGCAATTGAATGAATGTGAATTACATAGCCTTGCATGCCAGGGAGAGATATCGACGGTACATATACTTAGCTGTTGGATGAAGATGATGCGAGGTGCAAGGTAGGCCCTAATGATCAGCACTCACAGTGCTCTCAATATCAGTCCAGGCACTGGCCGGAGTGCGGATTCCGTCGGGTTCACTGATCAGGTCGTCTTCACTAATGTCAGCCTCGCTGGGATGAACAAGATCAGTGCTGCCTGCGATGCTTGGAGCTGATGAGAGTGTGGTGCTGGCTGGGGGCGCGGCCATCTGCTGCCTTGGCTCTATGGGCTGCAGAGGGCGAGAGGGGTGTGCGTAGTAGTATTGCGGTGCCGAGTCGGCCTGGCTGGCGGACAAGTAGTCAGCCTGGTCCGTCCGTTGAGGCCGGAGCGAGGGCACTGAGTAGTCAGGGTCGGCGAAGTCGTCTGTGGTGGGGGTCAAGTCCAGCAGCAGACTTTCAGATGCCTGGCTCGACGGCGCGTTAAAGGGCTGGGGTGGCGGTAGGGGCAGATTCCAGCTTGTGCGCATCTCGTCTTCGTACGCCTTCTCGAAGCTTTGTCCGGCAGTCACAGAGACGGGGCCTGACTGCGGCAGACCTGTGTCGATGGGGATGTTGTGCCTGGAGCGCACGGTGCCGACTGGCTGGATACGCTCAATGGCAGTTGCTGTGGCTTCGGCCGCCGTAGCCTTGTGACCAAGTGACTCGGACCGCAGTCGACCATCATCGTCGACCAGCCTGTCGAAACTGGGCGACGACGACGACGACGACGACGACGACGAGGCCGAGGCGTTGCCTGAGAGCTTGCGTCTCTTGCGGCGCTCCTCCAAGCTGCGGCCGCGTTCGAGAATGTCGGCACGTGCCTGGCGGCGGCGGTCTTCGGCAGCATCGCCCTTCTCCTCGCTCATTGAGACATCGTTCTTCTTGTTGGAGACGGCCGTCTTGGGCTGGATCTCATCGCCGAGGGTGTGCAAGCCCATGGCAATGCGCTGTCTGGCCCCATCGATCCATGCTCGGATCAGCTCATTCTCGTAGGCAGCGAGGGCGGCGGCAGCGAGGACGCTGACGGTAATGATGATGCCTGGAGGCTGTAAGTTAGGATGTGAGAGCAGGGTGGATGCACTTACCGCGGGCGGCGAATGGAGCGGGCATTGCGATGCTGTTGGCGGCCGGAGGGCGGCGAGGACGACGGCGAGGATGACGGCAAGGATGACGGCAAGGATGACGGCAAGGATGACGGCAAGGATGACGGCAAGGATGACGACGAGGATGACGGCGAGGATGACGGCGAGGACGACAGCCACCAGAGGCTCATCAGCACGAGAGCAGGCGATGAACAATGGTGTGCCTGTGCCTGTGCCTGTGCCTGTGCCTGCGCCTGCGCCTGCGCCTGCACCGCCTCGGTGGATCCGAGTGGCGGGGCGGTGGGCCAGTCACGTGCGCGGGGCAGCGGGGCACAGCCTTGCGCAGCCTTGTGGCGCCACGTGATATCGGGAGTTACAGTACACGGGCGAGCACACTTCCATCAATAATAGGCAAGCAAGACAGGACAGCACGATGGCGCGGCCGGGTCCGTCGGCGCCGCAGCGGCCGCTGTCTCTGACCGAAGAGCTGGAGAAGGTGGAGCAGCAAATCACGCTGACGCTGCAGGAGATCGACCGCAATTTCAGCCACGCGCACCGCGTTGTGACGTCGAGCATTCTGCCCGTCGTGGAGCAGTATGCTGCGCATTCCAAGCACGTCTGGGAGGGCTCCAGAGTAGGCGTGGCGGGCCGGGGTGAGCGAGTGCGGCACTGCTGACGCAGCCCAGTTCTGGAAACAGTTTTTTGAGTCGAGCGCCAACGTGTCGCTGTCGGGCTACGAAGAAGACACGTCGCTGCAGGCCGAGCAGTTGGACGAGACGATGATGACGACGACGACGACGGTGACGGCTACGACGGCTACGACAGCAACAGAAAGCGCGACCGACGCGTCGCCGGACCTGCCCAGCCACTCGACGCTCGAGACATCCGAGTCGTACTCGACGCCGTCGGCCCACCAGCTGTCGACTAGCTCGGTTGCCGACCTCGACATCTCCAACCTGAGCCTGTCGCCGTCCAAGTCGTCGACGCCGCGGCCGCTGCGCCAGCAGCAACTGCGAGCGGCAGACCAGACGGCCACGTTCGCCGACTATCCGTCGCCTTACGAGGCCTTGCACGATGAAGTCAGCGCGAAGCCGAAGCCGAAGGCCAAGCAGAAGCCGAAGCAAACGCAAGATGAGAATGAGAATGAGAATGAGAATGAGAATGAGACCGAGAACGAGACCGAGACCGAGAACGAGACCGAGAACGGGAACGGGAACGAGAATGCGGCACCAGCGACGCCAGAGCGTCCGCAAACATGGCTGAGGGCGCGGGAAACTGCGATGACACCACAGCTGCCGACGTCGATACCGCGGCCCAGCACGAGGCGGCAGAAGACTGATGCTCTGCTGTGCCGCGTGCTGGACCGCAACTACCGCATCCAAGCGACGCCGCTGACAACGCGCAGGCATGCGTCGCCGGTCAAGTCGGCACGTCGACTTGCACACCATGCAGCAGCCACGACTCCGGCGCCGTCCAAGCAGCGGGCGGTGGCTGATGCAGCCTTTTCGTCGTCACCCATGGCACCGCCGCAGTTGCACCACGAGCTCTTCTCTCCGGCGCGCAAGCCACCGACTCCCGGGGTCAGCGTGCTGCATGCGATGCCTCAGAAGCAGTCTCAAAGGGCTGGTGCGACAGCATTGACAGCACGGCAGCGGCTGCAGTTTTGGGATGACAGTGACGACGACGACGACGACGACGACGACGACGACGACGATGACGGCTTGAGATACGAGGCGTCTCCGCCCAAGACGATGCAGTTCCACGTGCCGCAGAGCCGGCTGCTCAAGACGCCTGGTAGGTACTTGGCTCCCCTTCCTCGGCCTCTGCTTACACACTACACACGCAGCTAGGGAGGCGTCCCGACAGATGGTGCAGGACATGCTCACAAACGCGGGGGTGGGGAGGGATGACGACGAAGAAGACGATCTGGAACTAGACATGGATATGACCGACTACGGCGACCCACCGTTTGAGGTCGATGAGGAGGCGTCGCCGAGCGTGGTGCGCAAGGCCATGGGCTTGGAAGATGAGACCTTCTGACACGGCCAAGACGGCGGCGCGGCCAGGCTAGGCAGTGCAGTGCCAGACGTAGGCGTTTGCGTTTCACGATGGCGCATGAAATTGAAGCTGAAGGACCGGGATGGTCTAGGACGATCTAGGACGACCTAGGATGGTCTAGGATGGTCTAGGATGTCAAGCACGGTCTAGGACGGTCTAGGATATGGTCTAGGACTATCTAGGATGTCAAGGACGTCAAGGACGTCTAGGATGGTCTAGGATGGTCTAGGATGGTCTAGGATGGTTTAGGATGGTCTAGCATAGTCTAGGATGGTCTAGCATAGTCTAGGATGGTCTAGCATAGTCTAGGATGGTCTAGCATAGTCTAGGATGGTCTAAGATGGTCTAGGACAGTGTGCGGCCGGATCAGGGCGTCTGGCGACTGGCCGGCGCCATCCAGCTGAGACAAGCACACGTGGGGAATTGGCGAGATGAAACGCGCGAGCCAGGCCGAGCGCGCTGTCACCACGGGGGAGCGCCGCGAGCTAGCGGGGGACCCCTTCACGTAACAAGGGGAGGGCCTGGGATGCAAGGCGCACCAATCCGGACGCGCGCTGGGCCCCCCAATTTCTGGTCCAGCCTGATCCTGTTGGTGGCTTCTATCATTAGCCCGGCTGGGGCAAGGCCGCTTGCGCAAATGACAGCCTAATAATTACCGTGGCCGCGACTGAGCTCGAGGCGGTGCGCATTAGCCAGATGGCCGGGTGGCCGGTACGGTACCGGTAAATGAGCGATGTATGTGGAGATGGGGAGCCAGCGGCCGGGGCCCCTGTTTGGCTCGGCGATCAGCAGGTAAGCGGACACGACGAGGGCAAGCCTAAAAGGGGGCAGGCCCAGCGCCTGGATCGGCCATGCTTGGGGGGGGGCGACGGAGGGCGACGAGCGCACCGGGCTTGTTGGCTGTGTTCGGCTGCGTCTGCGTCGGCGGGTGTGTGTGCGTGTGATGTCCACTAATTCTACTGCTAACTACTACTATTGACGACTACTGCTGCACCGTCACTGTACACGGTGATTGTCCACTGGCCTGTTGTCCACAGTCCACACATCGATCTCTTCATTCTCCTCCATTTGCCCATCACCACGACCGCGGTGTGGCCTTGTGGTGGCCGTGTCTTGGCCTTGCCGTCGCTGTTGCTGTTTGCTGTTGCTGTTGCTGTTGCTATTGCTGTTGCTGTTGCTGTTGCCGTTGCTATTGCTGTTGCTGTTGCTGTTGCTATTGCTGTTGCTGTTGCCGTTGCTATTACTGTTGCTATTGCTATTGCTATTGCTGTTGCTGTGGCCGCTGTTGCTGTTGCCATCGCTGCCGCTGACAGCATTTCCATCGTCCGCTGCTGCTGGGGGCCCCGGTCGCTCACCACTCGTTTCTTTGCTTGTGGGCTTGTGGGCTTGGCTGCGTCGCTGCGTAGCTGCACGTAAGACCGACTTGTACGGCGCCGGAGCATTGATTACACCTCCAGCTGCGGGCCAGCTGAGTCTGCCTTCTGCGGCCGCCGAGCCGGCCTACGGTCCTGTTCACCACGGCAACGAGGGCCACCGCAATGCGTCTCGGGGCTAGAGTGTGCCTGAGATAATAGAGAGTGGCCAAGAACACGCACGCACGCACGCACGCACGCACGCACGCACGCACGCACGCACGCACTCCCGCACTCACGCACTCGCCGCCGCCGCCGCCGCCGCTACCCTGCCGCCCCCGTGTCAGCATCCCACCGTGGCCGTTCCGCGGGTGCAGTGCCACCATGGCCACTTCGTCGCTCGACCCCGGCCTGGGCCAGTACCCTGACTCGCCGCTCGACGTCGACGATGTGCCGTATCCGTGCAAAGGCTGCGGCGAGGTGAGTCCGCCAGCGGGGTCTCCCCCTTCCCTCCCTCTCCCGCCGGGTGGCGTGCCCGGCCGCTGACTGCTGACTGCTGACTGCTGACTGCTGACTGCCGACTGCCGCAGATCCTCGAGGAGGGCCGCGCCTTCGAGCTGGCCGGCAACCGCTGGCACATTGACTGCTTCCGCTGCAACACCTGCAACACACTGCTCGATTCAGACGCCAACCTGCTGCTGCTGGCCGACGGCTCGCTGATCTGCAACAACTGCACGTACAGCTGCAGCAGCTGCGGCAACAAGATCGAGGACCTGGCCATCCTGACGGGCGACCAGGCCTTCTGTGCCAGCTGCTTCAAGTGCCGCAACTGCAAGCGCAAGATCGAGAACCTGCGGTATGCGCGCACGTCGCAGGGCATCTTCTGCATGGACTGCCACGAGGCGCTGATGGCCCGTCGCCGCAAGAAGACCGGCCGCGGCACGACGGGCTCGCGCTCCAAGACCGTAGCCGCAGCGGCTTCCAACATGCTCGACAAGTCGCTGCCAGCCATCCCGGCGCCGGAGCCACGGCCGGCCGAGAACGAGGCGCCCTCGGCCTTGGCCTCGCCCTACACGCACCTGGGTAGCAACCACGGCTACTCGGCCGCGGCGCCCATTGACGGACCGTCGCTGTCCAAGGCCATCAGTGAGCTGCGCGACCCGGCCGCGGTACCCCCGCCCCCAGGAGGTAAGTCGCGCTCGCGCTCGCGTTCGCCTCTGTGCGGCCCAGGCACTGGCACAACAGCCACGGCGACGGCCACAGAGCCAGAGCCAGAGCCAGAGCCAGACTCCGACACAAGCACCTGCGCCTGCAACCCGCTCGAGTCCGCGGCCGCTGCTAACGCGCCGGGCCTGCCAGATGCCCTGACCCTGCCGTCGACTACCTTTGCGGCTGCCAAGCGCCGCTCCTTTGCCTCGCACCACTCCGACGACGGCTCGACCAGCGCTGCGGCCGCGGACGAATACCTCATCCCCGTCGCTTTTGACCCGTCGCCGCCGCGGCCCGTGCACGCGTCCTCGGCCAAGGCCAGCCCGCATATTGCCTACCAGGACAAGGGCCGCCAACAGTGGCGCGACAAGGCCAGCCGTGCAGACAGCAGCCGCGCAGACAGCAGCCGCGCAGACAGCAGCCGCTCCCGTTCCGGCTCGGCCTCGCCCTTCCTCGCCGCCGACCGTAACCGGCTGGTGCTAGAGCCGGCGTCGTCCAGCCACATTGCGCCGCTGAGCCGCACCGATGCTGCCTCTGCAGCCGCCTCGCCCGACAGGCCCGACAAGTTGTTCCGGCTGCAGGACGCGCCGCGATCCAAGCGTGCCGCCCGCAGCTCGCCATCGAACCGCAACTCGGCCGCCTACGTGGCCGATCTGGCCGACGACGGCGTCTATGCCACGCCGCATCTGTCGCAGGAATCCAGTCCCACCAGCTTCGAGTCGCCGCGGCCGCCGCAGCATCCGCAGATCCTGGCCCATCTACCCAAGCGAGGCGACTCGCTCGACCGCGCGCGACGACCGCAAGGCGCTGCCGCTGCCACCACCATTAACACCGCTAACACCGCTAACTCCGCCAACACCACTAACTCCGCCAACAACACTAACTCCGCCAACACCACTAACACCGCTACCACCGCTACCACCACCACCCAAACAATCCCACGCAAGGAGCTGAGCGCCAGCGCCAGCGCCACCATCCCCGCCGGCCTCTCCGACGTGCTCTCTGCCTCGTCGTCGCCCAAGACCAAGTTGACACCAGACTTTGGCAAGCTCGGCACCTCCAAGCTGATCTCTGGGCCCGTCGAGTCGGCGCGGTCACGCAGCCTCTTCGACACGCACAACGATATTGGCCTTGATGGCTCGGATCCTATCAAGTCGAGCACCAGGTTTGTTGACCCGCGCTCACCGCCGCCGCCGCCGCCGCCGCCGCCGCCGCCGCCTCCTGCACCAACCGGCCACTCGCGCAATGCGTCGGCCAGCACGGTGCAGTCGCAGGTCCTGCGCGCCGGCGACCTGCAAATCTCGCCCTCGCTGCCCCGCTACTCTGGCGGCACCGAATTTGCCATGGACGAGGAAATGGCGCGCATCCTCGGCTCCGACCCAAGCCAGCAAGGCTCTTTCCTGCGCCGCGTCTCCAACTCGGTACGCCACGGCCGCAGCTACAGCGACAAGCCCAGCGGCCGGCTGTCCAAGGACCGCTGGCCGCGGTCGCCCGGCGCCAGTACATCGCTGGTTCAAGAAATCAGCAGCCCCACCACAGCCTCGCCCGAGACCAAGGAAGAGATGGCCTGGTTCCGCAACGAGCTGCGCCGCGAGCGCCAGAAGCTGATCGAGCGCGAGAAGCGCATCGCCGAGCTCGAGGCCCAGCTCGACTCAACGGCCGAGATGAAGCAGGTCAACTCGGAGCTCAAGCAGAAGCGGTCGACAATGGTGGTGCTCGACACTCAGAAGGAGATCGTCGTGCGCGAGCTCGAGGTCCTGACCGACCACATCGCGGCCGCCAAGGCCAGCAAGGAGCCCTTTGACGCGTCCAAGATGACGGGCGCCGTGCTGCGCGACTTTGCCGAGTCGCTGGAGAAGCTGAAGAACTCGTTCGCGCCCCAGATCGAGGACTTCATCCAGAAGCGTAACGACCTGATCGAGGAGATTGCCAGCCTGAGCCAGATGAAGGACAAGAGCCTGCTCGAGTTTGAGCAACTCTCGTCCAAGAACGCGCAGCTGGCTGAGCTCAACAATCAGCTCGTCCATCAGATCCAGGGGCTCTACAAGGCCAACTCGGGCGCCACGCCCGACCTAGCTCGGTCCGGTGCCGTCAACGGCCTCGGCATCTACGCCCACAAGGATCGATCCAACCTATCGGTCGATTCAGCCGCCATCAGAAACGCCACCGCCGACCTGGCCACGCTTGACTCGGCCACCACTCTGACCGCGGGCGAAGCAGAGTCGGTCGCCGTCTTCCAGGGGCCCCACGTTGTCAACATCCGCAAGGGCGGCCAGGCCAAGAAATTCGACTGGCGAAAGGGCCAGAAGGTCGCCAAGGGCGTCACCAAGGGCCTCAAGGGCGCCTTCTCCTCGGCCCAGCAGAGCTATGGCCGCGAAATGCAATTCGCCGAGACCGGCGCCTATGGCCAGCAGCCCCTCGGCCAGGAGCCCTCGGCCACCCGCGCCAACCAGGATACCAAGCAGCCTGGCTTTGGCTTCTTCGGCGGCGGCGGCGGTGGTGGCGGTGGTGGCGGCACCGGCGCCGGCGCCGCCAACAATCAAAAGGCCGCCGCCAACACCAAGCCAAACGGCCTCTATGCTGCCCAGATCAACCATCCCAACACGAGCACGCCCTCGTTGCACCTCGATCCTTCTACCCGTAAGTCTGCCCCCATCCTGCTCTGCTTATCTATCCCATGGCCCTTGCCTAATCCAGACAGATCTCTTTGGAGCAGACCTCGAACAACGCGCCGAGTACGAGAAGACCAGCGTGCCCGAAATCGTGCGTCGCTGCGTCGAAGAAGTCGAAGCACGAGGTAAGATTTCGTTCTCTTCTTCTACTTCTTCCTCTTTTTATTCTTCTTCTTCCTCTTCCTCTTTTTCTTCTTCTTCTTCTTCCTCTTCCTCTTTTTCTTCTTCTTCTTCTTCTTCCTCTTCCTCTTTTTCTTCTTCTTCTTCCTCTTCCTCTTCCTCTTCCTCCTCTTCCTCTTCCTCTTCCTCCTCTTCCTCTTCCTCTTCCTCTTCCTCTACACCACCCTGCTGACCGAGTCCCCCCCAGGTATGGACGTAGAAGGCATCTACCGCAAATCCGGCGGCAATTCCCAAGTCCAGCAGGTGCGCGACAGCTTCGAGCGCGATGTCTACACCGCCGACATCTCCGACCCCGACCTCGACATCCACGCCGTCACCTCCGGCCTCAAGCAGTACTTCCGCAAACTGCCCACTCCCTTGATCACGTACGACATCTATGACAAGCTCCTCGACACCACCTCCATTGCCGACCCCGACGCCCGCGTCGAGGCCATGCGCGACGCCGTCCGCCAGCTACCCTCCGTCCACTACGCCACCCTCGACTTCCTCATGCACCACCTCGCCCGCGTCGTGCTCCAGGAAAAGGACAATCTGATGACTAGCATGAACGTCGCCGTCGTCTTTGCCCCCACCATCATGCGCCCTGAGAGCATCACCCGCGAGCTCGGCGACACCAAGGCCAAGAACGACTGCTGCATGTGGATCGTCGACCATGTCAGCTCCGTCTTTGCCAACTGATCTTGATTTTTCCATCTTGCTCTCTTATTCATATCTCTTTCGCTCTCGGTAGGACAGGACAGGCAGGCAGAGAGCGTGTTAACCATTTTTGCTCGTGTATCGTATACTACCGTCAAGGCTAGTACAGGCTAGTTAGGCAGCCAGCCAAGGCAGTGCAACCACAAGTGTTCTGTTCAAAATTTTAATCTTGCTACAGTATTCACCAAGCCAAAGCCAATCCATCAAAGCCCATCCATCACCCCCAATCCATCAACCCCGACCCCACTCCATCGACCCCCCTCCATCGACCCCACTCCAACGACCCCACTCCATCAACCCCACTCCATCAACCCCACTCCATCAACCCCAGTCAATCATCAACCTTGATGTCATACAGTATCTTGCTTACTTGCCTTATTTTGCTTTTGGGGGAGTTATACCAGAACAAAATGGGCCATGCATGTGCTTTTTCCCTTTTTTCAAAAAATTATATAACACAGAGAGGAGAGCGAGAGCGAGAGGGACAGAGTTTGGTCGATTGTTGACCTTTTTTGAGCGAGAGTAAGAGCAAGAGTAAGAGCAAGAGTAAGAGTAAGAGCAAGAGTGGAACCAGCCAATACTGTAATTGCCGGTCATACAAATAAAAAATTATGACGACGATGATATGACCCTTTTTTCCTCTTTACACTTCTTTGCTTTCCTTTCCCCGTCTCATATACCATCATATCATATTTCAGGGAGTAACTTACTGTACATACATGCAGTAGTAGAAGGAGCCTTGTAATAACAGAAAAGGAAAAAGGCGAAAATTCAAACTAATTCATTATACAAATTCTCCCTTCTCCCTTCTTTCTTTCGCTTCAAGAATCAGACTACAACAACAACAAAAAAGGAAAACTCGCTTTGATCAATCTCAATTCCCTTGTTACCATTCCCCATTCCCCATTCCATTCCAACTCCAAAAAACGCTCCATATTATTCCAAACGAGTGCCCAAATAAACATGCCTCCTCTTCCCGACAAAAAAAAATTCAAGCCGTCGTCGCATAACTCTCATAACTCGTCGCAACCCCATCGCTTCCCCCGCCTTCTTCTCTCCCCTCCACCACTTCGACCGCGCCCGCCGCCTGCTGGTCTCTTACTTTGCCAATGCAGTAGTAGATCAGGTTCAGGTCGCCTTCCTCCCGGAACAGGGCCCTGAATCGTTCTTCAGGCTTGATCGTGTCGAACAGCACTGTGGCAAACTGCATCGCCTGCCTCTTCGACGAAGGCCGCATCCTCAGCAGGCACAGGCGGAGCAAATCTGCGAGCCGCTGCTGGTGCCCCTCGTCCAGCACGTACCCCCGTTGTCGTGCCCCGACCACTAGTTTCGTGAGCACAAACACTGCCGTGTCCAACAACTTGGCGTTTTTCGCTTCCATGGCCTCGCTGATTGCGTCCATAACCGGTAGCGGGTTGAAGCGGTCCAGGATTTGGTTGACGAACAGCAGCATTGATGACCGGATCTTGTCGTCCACTTGCGGCGCTAGCGTCTGGCTCGCTTTGACCATCATCAGCGCGATCAGCGTCATGCCCGGCTGTGGTTCGCCGTAGGGGTATTGTGTGATGAGCAGTTGGACCATGTCGATGATCGCCATGCTCGTGTACATCGAATGGTTGTGGCTCGCTTGTTTGGCCTCAACTGGCCTCTCGTTCTTGGTGAAATGGTTGACAAGGGCAATGTAGAGGCCCGTGTACGTCTCATCGGCCTCAACGCCGGTGAACAATTGGCCCGGGTAGGTCAGCAGCAGCTTTCTAAGCTTGCGATAGCCCAACGCATCGAGTCTGCCCTCCTTCACAGCCTCGGTGACCTTGGGTAATGTCTGTCTTGCATTGAGCAGTCCTTCGCCTAGCGCCGCAGCAAGTTTGCTCTTCCCTGGTGACTGCACTGTGTTTTCTTGTCCTGCGATCGGGACAATGGCATGCTCAGGTGCTGACGTTGTCTTGAGTTTTGAAAAGTCAACGACTTGATTGCTCGCCTGAGCCGCCTCTATCCTTCGTTGAAGATCAAGGTGCGCCTCATGTAGAGCGTTGTTGGGCGTGCCTTCCAAAGAGCTTGGGCTGAATGGAACGTTTCCTTTCCTGGGAGACGGGAATGGCGGCAGAATATAGTCGCCTGCATCAAATGACCCGTGCTTTGGTGCCGCCGTCCCGTTCGGACCCCGTTTGGAGAACTTGGGAAACATGTCCCAAGATGGAGAGAACTCTGACCCCGCCGCGACTGTCTTGCCTGGTCTGTGTGGCAGCACGCTGGTCGACGCTGATTGGTGTGTGTGGCCCTTTGCGCTTTTGATGGCAACTGGCTCGGATGAGGAACTAGTAGGTCTCGAGGAGGTGCCAGGCGCAGGATTTTGCTCGCTTTGAGCCCATGACTGCTGTGTCTTTGTAGACGGTCGAAGAGGAACCTCTGTCGGCTTCTCCTCAGTAATCGTTGGCGTGCGGCGTCCACCTCTATGAGGTTGAGATCGTGCTTTCTGCTCGGCCTTCCTTGTGGCATCGGCCTTTGCTACTGATCGAGATGCTGATTTGTCGTGTGTGATGGGTGTGGCAACCACTCGGGGTCGTCTGACAGGCGCAGACAAAAATGGCCTCGCATTTGTAGAATTATCTGCTGGATGACGTGCATCTGCAGACCTTGATTCATGTGTTCCATCCAGACGCTGTTTCGACGGCTTCTTCTTCAGCTCTTCCTGGCCCTGCAGTTCGTAGATCGGAGTGCTCTCGTCTCGGATGCTAGCTTTGACGAGTGCTTTGTGTTCGTCTCGAAGCTTTCTTTGCACTTGCTCGTTGAGAGCGTACTCCGGTTGGGGGTTCGGGTCCTGAAGATACGCGTTGAGTCCCTCGATCGGTCGGAACGGGTACTCTTTGGTGAAGGCAGAGCTATTGGACAAGTCGCGTTTGGCTTCTGCTTGAGTATGGCCTTGACTGTGGCCCTGGGCAGGACCTTCGGCAGCCTTCTGCTTGTTCTGCGCTCGGATTTTGGCCAGAGCGGACTCGGGTCTCGTGACAGCTCTGGCTGGAGCAGCGCTCTTGTTGGGATTGTGTTTGTCGGCCCTCAATGCACTTGCAGAGTGAGGATTAAGCGTGTTCATGATGGCGTCGGCACCCGCTTCATTGATGCTGTGGTATCGCCAGAAGGTCTCTCGTGTCCCTTCCCGGGTCTTAACGTCGCTGTCGACGAGACCCACAGCGAGAGCCCTTTCGATAATGGGAAGGTCCTTCGTAGTGTCGACCGCGTCTTTATAGGTATTGAGGAATTGAGTAAGCCAGGCTGGAGCCCGGGCTCGTGCATCCTTGCGTTTGTCGCTGAAGGTAGAGCAAATGTGATGAAGCAGGCTTTTATGGTAGCCGGAGAATTGTATGATGGTCTTCATTACATTGTTGCCATTGACTTGGTTCTGTCTCTTGGCCGAGCCACAGAGTTGCAGAATGGTGGGAATGGTCGACTCCAGATAGGGGTGCATTTCAGAACCGGAGGCTTGAAACAAGGTACCCATGGTTTCGCAGGCTTGCTTAGATAATTGAGTGCGCTCAGAGGCCGCAGTGGCAATGATACGGCTCATCACAAGCTTCATTTTGTCCCAGACCCATCGTGGGACAGTTGGGTTCTCCTGGAAGACTTGGTTGAGTTGCTTGAGCAGCGTTTGGCGGTTGAGCCAGTTGTGCTCGTTTTCGGTAGAGAGCATGAACTCGGTAAGCGTCTTCTCGATGACGGCCTCAAAGGTGAGGTTGCCCATGATGAAACGTTTGAAGCCAGTGACTAGCTTGGGAAAAGGCTGGGTGTAGAGCTGTTCAACTTTGGTATCCAAGACTTTTGCCTCGAGGAACCCGATGGCGGCCTTGCCGAACTTGTCGAACCCTGTGGGGGTTGGTGAGCAATGCTGGCCAAGTCAGAGGCAAAGTCAAGACAGAAATGTGCATACATCGTGGCAAAACACCAGAAACAGAAACAGAAACAGAGCCGGAATCCCGAGGCATCATGCAAAGACGAGCCATAACAACATGTAGATTCAAAGCAAAGGGGACAAGGGCAAGGTGCAAGGCTAGTCTAGCCCTCTAAAGCAGGGCGTTGGATGCAGCAAAAATCAATGCAGGAGCAATTGCAAGGGTTTGCTGGTAGAGTTTTGATCTTGATTGTCGTTGGAGGCTGAGTTGAGAGATGGAAGGGAAAGAGAAAGTTGGACACCGACCTGGTTATAAGGAGAAGCTGATAGCCATAGCTTGCCGTCCTACGCGAAAACGTCCTCAGCAGGCGTTACTCAAGAGGTTGGTGGTTCGCGTTGTTAAAGAGCGGAGTTGCAGACTCCTGATATGTTATCCAAGGTTTGGACAACCCCAGTTCTCCAGATACGGTGGCGCAGGGAACCCAAACATGCGTGTGAATCAGACCCTGAGTGGTCAGTTTCCGCGGCAAAAAGCTTAATGTCGTGTTGCGCATGTGCGGCATTTGAAACAAGCGAGCCCATGCAAATCAGAGTGCCAGGTTCACCTGCCTTGACTGTCCAGTGGATAGTTTCATGAGAGAACAAGTGACTTATTCAGGCAGTGCTGACTGCCGTGCATTGTACATAGTGATTCCCTCTCATAGTGTAAGTTAACAGACGCGTGAAAGATTTTCTGCCCATGGCCATCGACCTCTTTCCCGATCTCCCCTCCAACCTAAAACTACGCCTCCACATCCACGATCTCACTCACGAGGCCACAGGTGTCTTCCTCAGCCCCATTGACTGTAAAAGCTTCATCCCAGATGCTGTCAAACACATTATTCGCCACCTCTACACCCCATATGGCCGTGAACCCACCTTCCCTGTGCGCTCTGTCACCATTGTCCTACGCGGGGATAGGAGGTGTGGCCTACACCACCGGGCTCGAGCTCGACGACCTCCACAAGGAGATTCAGTTTCCCTTGATTATCTCGGCAACTTCTGTAACGAGCCTGTGAGGTTCAAAGACGAGACCCTTAGTGTGCTAACGCGCGAGCCAGTCCACTGTTTCCAGCATAACGGCAGAGCCACGGCGCCAGGTAGGCTGATAGAGGGAAGTGCAGATTACATCAGGTTGAAAGCGGTGTTAGCGCTGCCGCGTTGGAAGGAGAAGGGTCGGATGGGAGAGAGATGAGACGCGGGCTACGAGAAAACGGCGTGGTTCTTGGAGTCGCTCAAGGAGGAAGGCGTGGACACGGTGAGTAAGATCAATGCGACTTTGGCGAACACACAAAGTCCGACAACGAGACCTTCTGGGAATCTCTATATAGAGAGTGTGTAGAAGTTGGAGAAGAATTACAAAGACGAATTGGCCGACGATTCGGTCACGAATCTGGACGAAGAGAGGGATCAGGGGGGACCAGACTCTACTGGCGTGACGGGAGAGCACAGCGAAAGTTCTGAGCCCGAGATGAGAGACCTCAGTCCCCCAGAGAAAGAAGCGCAAGCAGCACTGCTTAAGCAGTTGAGATAATGATCCTACTCCGCGTTACAAATTTGAAACGAGCCAGCTTGCCGTTGGAGAAAATCCAGTTGCATTGGCTTGGTCGTGACCTCGGCTTGAGATATATCAGAGCGATGCTATAGAATGCCAGTTAGCTATGTTCCATATATCGCGTGACTATCGAGCATGCATGTGAAACAGGGGCTTTCAGTAAAAAATTAGAGTGTTGTTGCAAAGTTTTCTTCCGCACGCAAAAGAATTCCTCAGAGTTAAAAATAATCATCTTCTAGCTAGGTGCATCATGTTGAAGAGAAAGTTCACTCACCCTCCTGATCCGATCGGCGGTAGAAGCAACGGGTCACATCGAAGAACTGGTTGGAAGTTAGGATGTCGATAAAGCGGAACCCACGGCTGTGCAACATCATCTCATTGCTATTATGCTGGTCAATCATATACCTACGTGGCCATCGTCGTCTATGCGGACCGGGGCTTAGTCTCCTAATCGAAGAGACCACCGAAGCCTGGGTTATTGTCAGTGTCACGCCCCGGAAACGCCAGGTCGCAGCTCGCTCACCTTCATCTTCAGACTCCTCCTTTTCTTCTTCCTCCTCTTCCTTTTCTTCCTTAGCTGCAGGAGCAGAAGTATCGGCCTCTGTAGCAGCAGGTGCAGCAGCAGCGTAAGCATCAGGGTTCGCGATTCGATCCTTGAGTTCTTCGATGCCCTCCCAGCTGTAGTCTGTCTCGATGGCAACTGCAAGCACCTTCTTGTAGCCACCGATGAGGCTGTGGATGATAGATGGAAGCGTGGGGTAGTTGGTAGCAAGCGAGATAGCGGTGATGGTTGCGACAGCAGAAGAGAATGCCTTGAGCAGCTGGCTCTCCTCAATGTCCAAGACCTCGGGGCTGAAGGTCTGACCGTCCTCATACACCTGCTGAACCTTCATACCGTATGTAAAAGGAGAGATGTTGAGCATGTTGAGCAGAGTAGCCTCGGAAGCACCGACTCTTGCTCCTTTCTCGACAAGCTTCAGCTCGGATGTGATTTCGATCGTACCACGGGCGATCTTGGTGGGAACACCTAGAGCCTGGAAGAAAGAAGTCTTGCCGGGTTCCATGCCGGTATTTCCGGCTGGGACATAGACATCCAAGGGAGCAAGGGCTCCGGCGCGGGCGGGAGCAGCGACCTTATTGTCAAGGATCTTGTCACGGATGGTCTTCAAGTCGCCGTTTGTGAAGATGAAACCAACATTGCCTATTCGGGTCAATACCTTCAGTCTTGCATCTGGTTCCATCATTCTCACCCTTGACATGCGGGAGCAGACGTTCATATTCGGGAGAATCAGCAATGAAACCTTTGATAGCACGTCGGACCATGGTGTTCTTGCCCATCAGCACAACTGCGTGGCCGCGGAGGGACTGTCGGATCTCGTGCCTGCGCCTGTTTAGCAACTGAATCATCGGTACGACGTGACATGGTTGTTAACTCACATCTGCTGTGATGAGACATTGTCGACGCCGACAAGGAAGATGGACTTGTACTCATCGAGCAAGCCCTTGAGCTTCTCGAAGTAGACGGCCTTGGTGCCTGATTTGCCCGGCATTTTAACGATAGATGCGCTAAAATGTTGGGAAGATACGTACAATGCCCCCCACGACTCCTTATGATGAAGTCAGGATATTTAAGGGCACTGGGATGATGGTGGTCGTGTTCGGTTGGGTTGTGTATGAATGAAGTCGCAGATTCCGCGAGCCGTGAATGTGGGAGTGTTTCAAGTTAAGTTTAGCGCATGAAATCTTGGCGAAACCGGGAAATGGATAATCCGAGATCGAAAATGTCACATTGCTGCTGACCTCTATCAGGATGCTCGAGGAGAAGAGCAATGCAGGTTCGCTCACATGTGGCGCGCCATTTGATGCTCCTTTGTTGTTTTGGCAAATATTTCTTCGGATGCAGACAGAATGCTTAGAGTTGAACCTGATGCCTTGGTATCCAAAGCAACTCAGCAAGCACGTCCAGGGTGGGCCGAAAGTATTTACGTCAACAGTGCAAGCAATATTGTAAATAAGCCCCTAACTCAATAGTACAATGATATGTCTCAGAGACGAAGATCAAGGGACTGTCAGTCAGTCGACCGCCTGCCTTCGGAGGCATGTGAAATGATTGAAGATATTACTATCTGCAAGTTTTACAGGGCCTGTCTCTATCATCTTAAGCCTAGATCTTCACAAGCGCGAGACCGCATTTGACGACTTTGACAAGGAATTTCAGGACATGGTCTTCCTGGCATCAATGTTCCTCGCACATGTCAGTCCTATTCTACCAGATTGTCAGCCTGATAAACAGGGCGCCGACAAGAGAATACAGGCCATGGCAGTGCCGAACAAGGACTTTGACTGGTTTCGCAGACCGGGACACTTCCTCGACACCCACCCTGCTCAACCAGGGTCTCCGAGATGTCGTCACCACCGAAGATCAGGCGGCCGGCATCTCCAATTCTACCACAGCCTGGCAGCTTCTATAACCCAACCTATTGTCTCGGTTGGACTCGGTATCGTTGGGCCTCTCTTCTCCGTCTGCGTCCGATGCAGAAACACACGCATCCGGCGGCAAGCTTTGCACTTGCTCGAAATAAGCAATAGAAAAGAAGGACTGTGGGATTCACGGGTCACAGTGTGTATTGGTAGGGCTTTGACCGACTTTGAAATTGCGGCTGTAACAAGTCCGACCGATAAGAGCCCGTCGTCAGCTATTCCGGAGCACGGAAGGGTGAAGGAAATACAGACAGACCTCGTAAATCTTCGACAGGGTGTTGTCTATGTCACACGAAGTACGCAATGCCACTGTCAAGAATATGCGGTTGGAAAAAATCAGAATACCAAAGACCATAAGTAAGTCGGACACCCAGGTTTCCGACACCCCCTGGTTTCCGACACCTCTAAAATTCCCCGCCGGACCCCCCCTCCAGCAGCTTAATTTTGCTGCAACTTCAACAATTACAATACGATTAGTATGAGAATTATATCATTAGAAGCGCTTTAATCACTATTCTCATCTAAACTTGAATATCGCTCCAAATAGCGCTTTATTGGCCGCCGCTGACACATTGATTATCGGATATTTACCTGCTCCTTATCTGACTCCGAGCTGCTCTCTGGCTACTGCACTATTACTTGAGTTGATTACTTAGGCTCTCTATTAGCTTGTGCAAGTACCTGGGCAAGGTTTATAAAGCGCTTATTTGGATCCTGAGCCACTTTGCGTCGTTTTGCTGGTTTTACTTGGTTAAGCTGTGCCTGCAGACACTTAATTTCCTGCTCCTTCATAATAAGCTTGATTGTAGCCCTATTAAGTGCTATAGCTGATTTTTGAATTGATAGTTGTGAAGTAGGAGAGCTACTCTTTCGAATAAGTAGCTTCTTAATATTGCTACCACATTTTGGTGTTGAGATATCTAAGGGAATAGATAATAGTCTTATTAAGGGTTTTGATACCACTATCTATTAAGAATTAAGTGGTTTAGCTATATCTAATAGATATAGCCTAGTTACCTTCTATCCAGATTCAATATTCTTCTTTCGGAGACCTATTTCTCGAGCTCTTATATAAAATTCCAGAAATCTAGCCTTCCTAACCTTAGTAGTATTAGTCAGAGCAGTATACTCATTGATTAACCTTCAATAAGTAGTCTTTAGACTTGAAAAATAACCGAGATCTAAGGGCTAGAGAACATAGGATATATAAGCTAGCAGAAAGAGGAGAAAAATGTTGTTCTGATAGCAGATTATCATAAATTCATCTGCAGTATAACTTCTATAACCATCAACAATAAGTAATCGAGTATCAGCTTGATTATTAGGCTATATCTGAGGTATAAATACCTTCTCTAGCCACTCTATAGTAATATCATTGCTTATCTATCTATTCTCAGAGAAGGTGATATACCAGCTAGGGTATTAAGCCAGAAATTCCCTCTTAAACTATTGCTCTTGAATACTTTGAGCCTTAAAAATAACTAGGGGATCAAGAGCAACTCTAGTAGCAGAGATACACTCGATAATAGAGGTCTAGGTCTAAGTATCAATAGTCTTAATAGGTACTATATTAGGCTTATCTTATACAGAGCCTATAACAAGACTATTGATACCCTGGCCCTCTATAATACCACCCTCATCAGTATTATATCTCTGTTCAGGGGGGATCTAGCTTATAGTCTCATAGAGGCTGAATAACCTCTTAATATTATCTGGAGTTGCAGCATTAATATACTCCTAGTTAGTCCTGCGGCCTAATTTTGTCTTGAGAGCTGGATAGCGTTGTAAGAAATGGCTAGACCACTTTTTCCCCAGGGGTGTTAGGGGGCTCTAGAGGTGGAAGGCAAAGAAGAAGACAAGAGAGAGCTAACTAGTCTAGATTCCCTATGTTGTAGTATTGATATACAAGACTCAAAGCTTGGAGAGTCGATAGATAACCACAACCTCCGTGTATACTTATACCTTTCATGTCGCAAGGTCAGAGTCTGCCCTTCTATAGTTCCTGACCCTAAAGGTCCTTGGTCTCGTCCAAAGGTCCCTCTGCCTTACTCTACCCTGTCACCTCTGACCAAAGGACTATACAGCCAGCCATACAGATTGTACAGGTAGCAGTTGTCTTATATAGTCCCTCTAAAGGTCACCGTGTATAACCAAAGGTCTATCTGAGGACCAGAGGTATTGATCTATTATTGGTATAACATCGGGGTTGTCGGTATAACATCAGGAAGTAGGTGTCTTATTATTATTTATGATATTGCCCCCTTCCCTCTCAGGCGTTATCCTCAATGTCTAGTTCGCTGCTGTTAGGGGGCTCTAGAGGTGGAAGGCAAAGAAGAAGACGAGAGAGAGCTAACTAGTCTAGATTCCCTATGTTGTAGTATTGACGTACAAGACTCAAAGCTTGGAGAGTCGATAGATGACCGCAACCTCCGCGCATACTTATACCTTTCACATCGCAAGGTCGGAGTCTGCCCTTCCATAGTTCCTGACCCCAAAGGTCCTTGGTCTTGTCCAAAGGTCCCTCTGCCTTGCTCCACCCTGTCGCCTCTGACCAAAGGACTGTACAGCCAGCCATACGGATCGTACGGGTGGCAGTTGTCTCATGCAGTCCCTCCAAAGGTCGCCGTGTGTAACCAAAGGTCTGTCCGAGGACCG
>QQXO01000185.1:0-46832 GCA_003709845.1 Chaetothyriales sp. CBS 134916 | reverse complement strand
GTTTAGCGGAAATAGCTAGCCAATTAGCAATTGACTATCCCTGCTACCAACTCCACTTGTCTCGGCTTTGATTGGATTATAAAGGCAGCAAGAGCGCTAAAAACGCTAAACCGCTAGCGCTACAAAAATTGATCCCAGGAGGTAGTACTATGAGGAAGTCGCTTCTTCAGCCTCGCCCAGTCTTATTGGTCCGTTGCCGCGTAGGCCAAGCTGAGTCTTAGCCCGCCCAGGCCCATTGTTCTCTCTCTTCACCGGCCATCGCCTGTCTGTGCGCCGCCTTGTCTGTCAGGTTGCAATTGCTCGTGCCCGGCAAGATGAAGACCGCCAGCCTGCTGCTGACCTGCGTCGCCGCTGCCGCTGCCGCCACCGCCGCCGCCGCCGCCGCTGCCGATACGCAGGATGGCTTCCTGTGGACGATCGACCAGACCGTGACCTCGGGGTCGTCCAGTTCCTCCATCGACACGGAATCGGCCAGTGAGATCATTGCACGCCGGAGAGGGCTGACCAGCTCGCGTCACCTGGGCAGCGTCGACGCGGCCAAGCTGCAGGAGCTTGAGTACTACGGCGGATGGCAGCAGTCGCTACTGGCCGAGGCCGACGACGCGGCCGGGCCCGGCAAGCTGTTCATCCGCATTGTCGGCTACGATGGCGGCTTCGACGGCCTGGCCAGTGCCCCACTGCCAGACCTGTGGATCGAGCGGCCGACGACGGCGCTCAAGACCGACTTCAGCGCGCGCGAACGCTCGGCAGACGCTCTCTGCGAGTATGCAGTGCCGCCCAGCAAGAACCACGCCAATAGCAGGGGCGTCGAGGTCGTCTTCACCTATCCGGCGGAAAAGGTGAGCCTGCTCCTTGGCTGCTCACAGAGCTGGTGCTGACCTCGGCCAGGACCTTGGCTGTCTGGCCGCGGGCCAAATCCCCACGATCCCGCTGGTACTGACTCTCTACTCGGTCCTGCCCGCCACCGCCGCCGGGGTGTCGCAGGCAATCGGGCCCTTGACCCGCATCTTGAAGCACATGTCTGTCACTCAGGGCGTTGAGTCGACCGTGTTGCTGCTGCCGTCCAAGCTGGCACCCAGCTTGGCCGGCCACCACGGCGAGATCAAGAAACGTACGACTGAGACGCCACTCGATCTGGCCATCCACCCGACTCTGTCGCCACTGGAATACAGCTCAGCCGTGACCGGCCACACGTCCAACCAGACGCTGCCGGACGTGGTGCCGCAATGCTTCGCCTCGCAGGACACTTGCACCCACACCACCAATGCATGCAGCGGCCATGGCCAATGCTACGCGGCGTCGGCCAGCTGCTTCAAGTGCAAGTGTGCGCCCACGGTGGACCGGGTCTATGAGGACGGCTCGAAAAAGACGGTCCAGTGGGGCGGCCATGCATGCGAGAAGAAGGATGTGTCGGTGCCGTTCATCATCTTTGCCAGCTTTGGCGCCGCCTTTACTGCCCTGGTTGTGGGCGGAATCGGCCTGCTGTTCGCCATGGGCAGCGAGACCCTGCCCAGCGTGTTAAGTGCTGGTGTGGCCGGTCCGACGGCGCGGAGATGACGTGGTCGCGCCAGTGTACCGTACCCGTATTTGTACAAGTACAGGAGAAGCACATGCCTGATTGACTGTGGGTGGTACTAGAGTACCATAGTATGTATGTCAACCATCAGCCTTCTATGGCGATCAGGCTCAGATTCAGGCTCAAACTCAAGCTCAAATTCAACCACACAGCCCGCGTGTCCGCGCGCCGCGCCACCACGGCCGCCGGCTGGCCAGGCCGGCCAAAGCAGCCCCCGTCAGCCATGCAGATTCGCCCCGCATAGCCTCTCCGGCTAGCGCCAATCCCTGGTTTGTCCGTCGGCGTTGCTCAGGAACAGCCCACTTGCTGCTTTGTACGTGTAAAAATACAATAGTAATAAGTTTCCGCACCACTGTGGCTCTGCACAATCGCAGAGGCCGTCAGATTGAGATTTGATACATAAGTGGCGTGCGACATGGCAATATAGACCATCCATCCATCGCTCCATCGCTCTATCCATCGCTCCATCGCTCTATCCATCGCTCCATCGCTCTATCCATCGCTCCATCCATCTATCCATCTATCCATCCTTCTTTCTTTCCTTCCTTCCTTCCTTCCTTCCTTCCATCCATCGCTCCATCGCTCTATCCATCCTTCCTTCCTTCCTTCCTTCCTTCCATCCATCCATCCATCCATCCATCCATCCATCCTTCCATCCTTCCTTCCTTCCTTCCTTCCTTCCAGTGCTCACCTGCCTCCCCACGCCTGCTGGCTGTTTGGCCGCACCCACGATGGCTGAGACATCCAAACTCGTTACCTTCGAGGGTACTACTGCACTCCCTGTTTACTGCTCGCTAGCCGTGTGCTGAATCCGTTCTAGAGTACCAGGGCGTACTCAATGCCTACTTCGAATGGGCCGACAGCTACGACTCCAAGGCATGTGCCACACCCCCCACGACGGCCGCCGTCGCGGTCGTGGCCGTGGCGCCAGTGGCCAGCCTGCTAACGGCCGATCCAGGACTGGACTAGGCTGTCCAAGATCATCGCGCCTACCGTGCGCATCGACTACCGCTCCTTCCTCAACAAGCTGTGGCCCGCCATGCCAGCGGCCGAGTTCATCGCCATGATCTCGTCCAATCAAGTCCTGGGCGACAAAACGCTCAAGACCCAGCACTTCTGCGGCGGCTCCAAGTTCGAGAAGGTCGCCGATGACGAGATCATTGGCTGGCATCAGCTCTACGTCCCTCACCAGCGCTACACCGACGAGACGCTGTCCAAGGTTCTCCTGATGGGCCACGCCCACAGCACCAACCAGCACTGGTACAAGAAGATCGACGGCGTCTGGAAGTTTGCCGGCCTGAACCCCGACATCAGGTGGTTTGAGCACGACTTTGACAGGGTCTTTGCCGAGGGCAGGGAGAATCTGGGCGACAACGAGGCCAAGGAGGAAGCAGAGAGGGCCAGTGGCGTCCCGGCCACGGCTGATGCTGCGCCCATGTGAGCGAGCGTAGAAACCATAACAGTTACGGGTAGGTACGTAGACACCACGGTTAGTTACGGATAGGTACTCTATCTACTTCTACTACCGGTACTACTCATAATACGGTAATTCCCGTACTCACTGTGGTAGAGTAGAAGAGGTTATTAGCCAATCACGAGCGAGCCCCATGCCTGTCCACGTCATCGTCTTCTGTTGTTCCAACATCCATTCCCCCTTCCTTCCCAACCGCGCCTGCCCTCCTGCCCTCGCCCGCGGCCACCATGTCGTACATTCCCGGTCTGACCCTTCCCGCCTCAGTCTTCAACAGTGCGCCTGCCAGCATTCTCCTGCCGCTCACCCTCGGCCTTGGCTCTGGCCTCCTGTCACAGCCAGGAAGGAGCGTGCCCAAGTCCGGGTCGGATACTGCAGCAACAGACCGTGGCACCTGGAAACCAAGACAAGAGCGCTACAGCGCACTGAAGCTGCCGGCCTTCAGACCGCCTCCCTGGCTCTTTGCGCCGGTCTGGGCGACGCTGTACGTGCTGATGGGCTACGCCTCACATCGTGCGTGGACAAACGGCATGGCCAGCAAGATCCCACGCAACGTCGAAGACACCAGGAGGGCCGCCACCCTGTACACCATCCAGCTCGGGCTCAACCTGGCCTTCATGCCGCTGTTCTTCGGCCTTGGTCGGCCCATCGACGCCTTGATCGACATCGTCACCCTCACTGGCGCCCTTGGCTATCTGGCCTATCTCTGGTCCAGAGTCGACAAGGTCGCCGCCTATTGCCTGGCCCCGTACTTGGCCTGGCTCGGCTTTGCCAACTACTTGACCGCGGCCACCGGCTACTTGAACGGATGGACTGCCAAGGAACCGGGCCAGAAAGAGGAATAGATAGACTGTAGACTGCCATTTACCTGTCTCCCTAGCCAATCTGCCCAACATTGCTCTCTTTCGGCTGGCCACTCATGTTGACGCGCCGCACCCTACGTCATACATAACACTGCTTGCCAGGCAGGGCCGAAAATAGAAGATCACGAGGCAGCCAACGAAGACAATAAAAATAAAAATGTCAGCCAATGGTGACGAGACAGCTCACCTGCAGCCAGTCAGAAAATCATTCACCAGTAAGATCATCTCATTGGACACACCCACGTATCAGTGCTGTAATTCGCACCCACGCTGCACCCTGCCTCTCGTGCGAGTCAGGCACTTGAGGCAGCCATGCGGACGCCGTGGCTGGGCTTGCTTCCTCTTCTGGCACTTTCTCCGGACTCTGGCCGTGCTGGCTTGTGCTGGGTGGTGCTGGCTTGTGCTGGCTTGTGCTGCCAGTGCTGGCACAATCAGTCAGCTGCTGGGCCCCATCAACCGGGTGGAGATTAGACGCCGACCTGGACCGTAGTGATTGGGGAGGCCTGTGCAGGCTACTGCGAAACGGCTGACTCGCGCATCAGAAAGCCGCCACCCATCAGAGTTGTGGTGCATCACAGAATTCTGTACTACTACTGTACTGTACTGTACGACTGAGTCAACACGGCAAGGTCGACGATCACCATTCGTATACGATTCGTAGCAGCTTATTCCAGTACTGTATTAATTAACTAACTCTCTTTGCGCATGGCCCATGCCAGCCACTGGGTGCATAGACGCTGCCCAAACAGCTGTGCTAGTTGTCCTAGGTGGAGATGTGGTCGCGGCCTACACATGTGACCGCGGCGGGCATGCTTGCCGAGCGGGGCTCGGCAGCAAATCAGGCAAAGCGAAGCGATGTCACCTGGTTGCAGCGCCACGCCAACAGAGCCATTCACAGCCATTCCTGCAGGCGCGGTGGAGCCTGTAGTCGCGCCGGCCGACTAAGCCGAGCAATGGGCGAAAAGATGTGGGAAAAACCGTAACGTCGCAGCGGAGGCTGATCGCTCTTTGGGTCATCTTTGGGGCTCTGGCGCTCGCCCTCGACAAATCCTCATCTTTCCCGCCCGAGTCGCCTCGCCTCTTCACCAATAACTATCACCTTCAATCACCACCCTACCCAATCACTTTTTGCCCTCTGCGCTGGCTGTGTTTTTTTTTTTGGCCTGGAACATTGTCTCGCATCGCTGCTCAGACCACACATTGCCTTCACGTGTCGACGCGGTCGACCGTACCGTATTATTGCGTGCGTGCTGAGCCCCGGGCACGGACCTAACAAGCAACCACTCAGATTTCAGCCTCTCGCTGAGCCTTCCACCACTCAACTCGCCTCTTTTACTGCCTCATCGCGCTGCGTGGGTGTGAGGGCGTGCGCAACACCATCACAACAACACATCCGCTCGCCCAGGCCCCGCGCTCCGCCGCACAGCTGCACTCCAGCTCGGCGCTGCCGTGCCACCTGCCGAGCTTGCTGCCGCCCCCTCTCTCCTCGGCCGGTCCGCCACCTTCCGATCTTGACCGCCATCTCTGCACCCGCCACGCTTTCCTTCTATCATCAACTCGTCACCGCCTCAGTCAAACCTGGCTGGCTCGCTAACCCACTAAAGTAACTGCCGTCGCGCGCCCAGCTCAGCGCTTACCGACTCTTGACTCTGCGTCTGGTTGCTGGTTGCTGGTTGCTAGTTGCTGGTTGCTGATTACTGGTTGCTGGTTGCTGATTACTGGTTGCTGGTTGCTGATTACTGGTTGCTGGTTGCTGGTTGCTGGCTGCTAGTTGCTGCTCGCCGCTCGCTGCTTGCTGCCGCCTATCGCCGCTTGCTGCTTGCTGCCGCCTGCCGCTGTCGCCTGCCGCCTGCTCGCTTCTGACAGCTTCTTTCTGTGCGTAGTCGTCGCGCACGGCCACCGCGCCACTCCACGCCCACAACATCCCGTCATCTGCTCCAACACTCAAGCCCGTCCCAAGCATTCAGCTAGTGCGCCTGTTCTCGACAACAGCGACGCCGAACGACGCAACCGGGCCCAGAATAGAGCGGCCTATCGGCCCAATCGTCGCAGAGCCTGCCAACCGAAAACGGTGCGTTGCTGCAGGTGTGCGTTGGCAAATGCCTTAGCCCCAAGTCCATCGAGCCGACCCCCACCACTAACACAATTCACCGTCGTCCACCCTTCCAGCTATCCAATACTAACTCTGCCCTCCAGCCGAATCATCGTCTTCTTGCTCCCCATTCAGCGTCACCGCCGCCACTGCCCAGCGCCTCACGCGCCCCAGTTGTCGCGCGTAACTCTCTGCTGCTGCGACCAAGTTGATCGCGAGCGCGCTGCCCTCGCTCACAGCTCGCCGCCGACGGGCTGTGTGTCGCAACGAACACGACAACAACCATCACCACTACCACCACTCGCCCACACGCGCGCCACTACACCTGCGCCGCCGTCCGGCAGCATCTAGCAGGCGCAGTCACCAGCCATCCCCCCGCGCTGGCCGGCCTTGCCAACGCACACCTGCCATCCGCGCCGGCGTCGCATGCATAGAGGCCCAAAAGGCAAGGCGATTAGTCTGTCGTAGCAATCGCTTCACTGCACACGCTTCCACACTTAATATTTGGCCGTTCCAAGTACTCGACCACGCCCAATTGTCACGCATTCAATAAGGCCCGATATTTCTGCCCTCAGTCCTCCCGCCACAGCGTGTCATTGGTGCCCACTGGCAGTTCCAGTGACTTTGATCTGCTGCACAAGCTCATTAGCGCAAGGCACCGCCCTCGAATCAACGCCCGCTGAGCAGCCTTTTCATCAACAACCTCATACCGTCACCACCTGCAACGCGCCTAGCTGCGCGCCCTCGCCAACCCGCCTGCCCGTTGCTTACTCTCCACCGGCAGCCCGTCCCCTGCGCTGCGCTGCCCTGCCCAGACTGATCCACGCACGTCCTGACCGACGTCAGCAGCATCAATGATGGAGTACACCGCGGCCGCACCCTACTCCCAGCACAGCCAGCACCACTTTACCTCTCCCCAGTCTGCCGGGCCCACCGGCCCTCAGTCGCACATGCAGTCGCACAACGCCAACCAGGCATCGCCCATCCTGCCCTCTCAAACACAAAGTCACTACCAGCCCCAGTCGGCCGCTTCGGTTCACCAGCCCATGGGCTACTCTCAGTATGGTGTCACCGGTGCCCTACCGCAAGGCTACGGCATCTCGCCCACCCAAGCCGCGGCCATGGCCACTGCCGCTGCCTCAGGCAAGTCCCACCCAGCCGTCCCCTGACAGAGACTGGCCGCTAACTGCTGCATTAGGTCAGATGCCTCCACTCCCCTCCGGGGTCAACATGTCATCGGCGCCTCAGATGAACAACACTCAGCGACGGATGAGCCAACACCTCAGCAGCCCCCACGGCCAGGTCTCGCAGCCGGCCATGAACCACAACATCCCGCGACAGGCAGCCCCGCCCGCCATACCGCCTCCCCAGCACAGCGTCCAGCAGGCTCAGGAAGAGATCGTCGCCAGCGGTGCCGAAGAGACGCCGCTCTACGTCAACGCCAAACAATTCCATCGCATTCTCAAGCGCCGCGTCGCCAGGCAAAAGCTGGAAGAGCAACTGCGACTCACTTCTAAGGGAAGGAAGCCCTACCTTCACGAGTCGCGCCACAACCACGCCATGCGACGACCCCGCGGCCCTGGCGGCCGCTTCTTGACCGCTGACGAGGTCGCTGCCCTGGAGAAAGGCGAGAACGCGGTGGCCGAGAATGGCACGACCCCGGCCACAAAAAAGGCCGATAGCGCCAGCTCCGGCACCAAGCGCAAGGCTGAGGCCATCGAAGACGAGACGGCTGTGAAGAAAGTCAAGGCCAACAGCGACAGTCCAGACGATGAGGAAGACGATGCTGCTGAGGATGATTAATGCGCCAGCCACCGCATCATAAATCCATCCCACACAAGTCTCCTTAAGTTTTGTGCAATCGTAATGTTGCCATTTTAGCAAGCGTTGGATTTGAATCGAGGTGTTCGCCCTTAAGCTTCGGGTAGGCTACGAACTGGCGTCGTTATGTCCTTCTGGCTCGCAAGATGATGCAACTCTCGGAAAGGCAGAGGGAGGGGACCTAATGTGAGCTAGTACATTTTCTCGTCAAGCTTGATACCCCTCATGGCCTGCATCATTGCTTCGCCCAAGAGAGGGACTGTCGGATTAGATGACTGGTGGAATGTGTTTTCCTGTGCTCTGGATAGAAGAAAGGTCTCCGCCACCGGAACAAAGAACACCAAACAACCGCAAACAGCAACAACCCGGCCTCTTTTTGTTGAGGTAATTGTGACAGTATTTGATGGAACGACGACATGGGCAGGATGGCAAACGAAGGACGGCGAAGCAAGCACTCGAGCACTCAAGCAAGCAAGCAAGCAAGCACTTACTGCATCCAGCGCTCGTTTAGCCCCCCCCCCCCAAGCGATCCGATTTTCCTTCCATCTCAACACAGACAAGGGAGAGAAACGGGAGATATCGATCCCGAGAAAGAAAAACTTGTTGTTTTTGCAGATCATTGATTTTTTTTAGTTATCAACACATTCGTTGTCCTGAGCGTCAACGCTGGGCTAGAGGTGGAAAGAAAGATTGCATTCATTTTCTGTTCATTCCTTCAACTTTCCTTTTTTCCGCACAAATAAACACCCCCCCAAACTGCCAGGAGCAGCGGGACTGGCTTATGTAATTTTGCCCTCCTATTTGCTGCTGCTGCTGCTGCTGCTGCTGCTGCTGTTATCATCTGGCCAATGAAAAATTTCCCAAAGTACTATATTATTATATGTAGTTGGAGTTCCTCTTTTTTATTACCCTACTTTTTGGTATTTTCTTCTTTCCCTCCCTTTCTTCAGGTTCGATTGATAAAGTAGAACTCTAGCTATGTGATTATTGTTATGTATTCTTGATAGGGAGCTGAGGACAGACAGACAGAGAGCAAGGAAGCCCTCCATCCACACGTTGCCCGTCGAATGCGATACACGGGTACTGTATGTATGTATCTCGCCGTGGCCAAGTCACCACCTTAATCGTTACCGTCATCATTTACGACGGCGCTACGGGTAGTTCCATATTGCTAGTATCTCCATCCAGTCAAGAGGCAATCAAAGTCGTCAAGGAAAATACTAACTTATGTACTACTACTGTCTTTGGTGCACGCGGCGAACGAGAGTGCATCTAGGCAGGCAAGCGTGTCCGCTGATCGTACATTATATACTTAGTATGTCTTGCGACAACGATTCTACACTTGACTCGGGTGAAACAATCATTACTCGCCCCTAAGTTAACAGGTAAAAAGCCCATAGTTCACTGCCAACAATTTGACCCTTGTTGATCGAGATCAACGATGGTTTCCGCTCGATAAGAACACCGGATACAGTTTTCTTGTCGGAGGCAGCAGTATTATTATTAGTACAGTAGAGAAGCCTTGCTGATGCCATCAGCACTTTCTCCAAACCCCGAGTCGCTTTGTGGACGGATACTTGTGAGCAATGGAAGGTCACTCACTTGGTTTGCTTTTATTTACAGTCAGTCAATGTTGGTGTTGTTTTTATTGTAATCCTCACAGTCTTCAATCTTGTCACTATCATTTTTCACACTGTTGGCGCGGCCTCCACCAACTTGGATACCGCAATTGTCTGCATTATAAGCTGCTGGCTCCGCATTGCCCACAGGCTGTCTGTTGAGAAGCTTTCAAGCTATGTCTGCTCAACAATTGATTGCAGAGACTGACCTTGAAAGTTTTTCCGAGGACACGACTTCTGACCGACAGCTCATATGCTCGAGGTTGACAGGCGATGAAAGCCGATGTTATTGAAGTGCACAGTTCCAGAAGTATGGACCAGGAGAACAGCTCTCACAAGATAGAATGACTAGGGAACTGGTGCTATTCACATAGACTGTTCTTAGTCCTGCCTAACATACTCCATGCTTTCCCTTGTCTCACATGGAACAGTTCCAAGTCTTTCACAACTGCTAAATTTGACCTCTGGCCAACCAAATGTTTCTTGTCAGCGTGTCCCAGATTCTGTAAGACGGAGAGCGAAGGCTATCGAGGTGACAAAGTAAAGCAGGTAATACCACCGAAACATTGTGAGAGACAGAGCCTACTGTTTTCCGCGGCTGGCATTATGGAAGATAGAGATGGCGATACGAGACGACTACCGGTACCTTAATAACGTACATAAAAGCCGCAGCGCCTCCAGCCCGCGACTATACCCGAACCGGCAGAGTCGCCTACCAAGAAAAAAAAGTTACACTACGACACTACAACCCTCTCTGCCCTGATCTTATCAGGCACATAAAAAGACATGGTCAAGAGTTACCTAAAGTTCGAGCCGTCCAAAACTTTTGGTCAAGTCTGTTCCGCTACTGCCAACGTCGTTTGGGATCCCGCTTCCGGCTCGAAAACTGGGACTACCTCCACTGCTGGTGCCGGCCAGGCCATTGTCGGTGCGAATCAAGATGTGCTAGTCTGGGATATTAAAAAGGGTGATTTGATCAGTCGATGGAAGGCAGAGGATGAGCGTGAGGCCCAAGGAGGTGCCGCAGTCACCGTCATCGCCAGATGTGCCGCAGCACCAGACCTGTATGCTGTTGGCTACGACGATGGCAAGATCCGCGTGTGGGATAGTGTCACGCAGACCGTCGTTGTTACCTTCAATGGCCACCGGAGTGCGGTTTTGCAGTTGAACTTTGAGCCCGGAGGCGCACGTCTGGCTAGTGGCAGTCGAGACACCGATGTCATCATCTGGGATTTGGTGTCTGAAGTCGGTGTCGCCAGGTTGAGGGGACACAAGGATGTCATTACCGGATTGGCATTCTTGAGCACAAAGAAGAATAGTTCGACTGATGCTGAAGGCGGTGAGGATCAGTTCCTCCTCTCGGTGGGCAAGGACTCGTTCATCAAACTATGGGATTTAAAAACCCGCCACTGTGTCGAAACGCATATCACCCAGACAAACGGAGAGTGCTGGGCTCTGGGCTTGTCGCCCGATGGTAGCGGCTGCATCACCGCCGGTAATGATGGCGAATTGAAGATCTGGTCAATCGATGTCAACGCACTAGACACGGCCCTCCCCGGTCAGAAAATGCTGCACGAGCGAGGCACGTTCTACCGACAAGGGAAGGACAGAACGACGGGCATTCGCTTCCATCCCAAGCGAGATCTTCTCGCTGTCCATGGCTCAGAGAAGTCGGTCGAGTTGTGGAGGATCAGGACTGAGGCTGAGGTGAGGAAGGCCATCATCCGCAGGCGGAAGCGAAAGCGTGCCAAAGTGGCTGTGGATGACGCTCCTCCGGCTACAGTGGAAGAGGAAGAGGACGATGACCAGGAAATCACAATGGCCAACGCGCCAATTACCGACATCATCGTACTGTATGTGATTGTGCGAACGGGTGGAAAGGTGCGCTCGATGGACTGGGCTGGTGGAAAGTCGGGAAAGTCGGTATCAATGCTCATCTCGACAACCAACAATCAGCTCGAGTTGTTCGACGTCATAGCTTCCGACCACAAGAAGAAGAAGAACGCGGCCGAGCCTCCGCAGTACAATCGCACCCTCTCAGTTGACATGCCTGGACACAGAACTGACATTCGCTGTCTGGCCATCAGCTCTGATGATCGTATGATCGCGACTGCTTCCCACGGAAGTCTCAAGATCTGGAATGCACGGACGCAGAGCTGTCTGAGGACTCTAGACTGCGGCTATGCTCTTTGTGCCACTTTTCTACCAGGCGACAAGATCGTCGTCGTCGGCACAAGGGACGGTACGCTGGATGTCTTCGACATCGCATCCTCGCAGCTGCTTGATACCATCACCGCGCACGAGAAGCCAGTCTGGGCCATTGATGTCTTTCCAGACGGCAAAGGAGTCGTCACAGGTTCTGCTGACAAGACTGCCAAATTTTGGGATTTCAAGGTTGTTCAAGAAGAGGTGCTGGGCACGACCAGAAAGACCTCGAAGCTCACTCTGGTCCATACACGCACGCTGAAGCTGGCAGACGACGTTCTCGCTCTGCGTTTCTCCCCCGACCACCGCCTCTTGGCCGTCTCTACGCTTGACTCAACCGTCAAAGTCTTCTTCGTCGACACTCTGAAGCTCTACCTCACACTGTACGGCCACAAGCTGCCAGTATTGTCTATCTCCATCTCCTATGACTCCAAGCTCGTCGTCACATCCTCTGCCGACAAGAACGTCCGGCTCTGGGGCCTTGACTTTGGCGACTGCCACAAGTCATTCTTTGCCCACTCTGACTCCATCATGGCCGTCAGTTTTGTACCCAATAACAACGACGGAAATGGCCATCATTTCTTCTCTGCATCGAAGGACGGTGTGATCAAGTATTTTGATGCCGACAAGTTTGAGCATATCCAGACATTAGCTGGTCACAAGGGTGAGATCTGGGCCATGGCGGTTGCCCATTCCGGTCAGTTCGTGGTCTCGGCCTCTCACGATAAGTCTATCCGAATCTGGGTGCAAAGCGATGAGCAAATCTTCCTCGAAGAAGAGCGCGAGAAGGAACTGGAAGAGCTCTACGAATCCACCCTCCTCACCACCCTTGAAAAGGACGAGCGAGATGCAGACACTCTCAATGGCGCGAACGGGGCCGACGATGCAGTCTCAGCGCCATCCAAGCAGACGACCGAAACCCTCATGGCTGGGGAGAAAATCGCTGAAGCACTCACACTCGCCCTCGAAGACCTCCATCTGGCACGAGAACACGAAAGACAAAAAGCCGTCCACCCGAACGCGGTGCTCGCCGCCCCCCAACGCAATCACATCCTCACACTTGTCCACAACAACATCTCTGCATCCGCTTACCTTCTCTCCGTTTTTGAGAAAATCCCTTCCGCATCGCTGCAGGATGCCCTGCTCGTGTTGTCCTTCTCACAACTCCCAGCACTCTTCACCTTCCTCGCCATCTGGGCCCACGAAGGACGTAACGTACCACTGACCTGCCGCGTGTTGCTGTTCATGCTGAAGGTGCACCAGCGGCAGATAGTCAGCAGCCGGTTGATGCGAAACGAACTGGAGGAGGTGAGGCAGAATCTACGCGAGACCTTGGAGCAGAGGAGGAAGGAGCTAGGCTTCAATCTGGCCGGGCTACGGGTCTTGGGCAGGAAAGTGGAGGAGATGTGTATGGAGAGAGATTTTGTGGATGAGAATCTTGTGGACACAGAGCCTGCCTCCAGAAAGAAGGACAGGCCGAAGAAGAGGGCATTTGTCAATGTGGCTTGAACAACTCGCTCACTCTGTCAATCGCAAAGAATCGGATATCATGTTGAACCCAGCCCTGAATGAATGAATGAATCACCGCTGCTGTTCGGGAACATCCAGCAGATCCCGACAAGGCTTAGCATTTGAGAGGAAGGGGTACTCCTTAGGCGTCTGCGGTACTGCAAGTTTCAAGACATTTGCAAGACACGACACGGGGGTGCCTTCAAGCCATCTGAACAAGACAAAACCACAAACACGAACATTCCAGCTGACTTTCGGCCTCTCGCCGAGCTTGATCCCTTCGCTCCCGCCATCCCTTCCGCACCACCAGCCAACAAGAGGCTTTAGTAAGCGAAAGGCGTCTAACGTAGTAAGCCGTAGCAATTACCAGAAATGGAATCGTGCAGCTACAGTACAACTATCGGTCTGGCCCCCCCGTCGCCTTCTATAGCCCAGCGATGGAACATATCACAAATTCCATCTGTCACCTCCCAACCCTACCCCACTTCCCATATTCTTGGACGAAGGTGGCGCCGGTGGTGCCAACATTCCCACAGCTAAGCCGAAATGCCCAGCTGTCAGCTGCCTTGTCTCAACTTCCAAAAGGCTGGACTACGTTAGCCACCACATTCCACATCCTACTACAGTAAGACGAGAAAATTCTAAAAAACTTGAAGTGCCGCGCCGCTCCCGCTAAGCCTAGTCGATGCAACGTTGGACGACTAAAATTGGGACTTGAGCTTGACAAAAATGTTCTTCTGGTGGTAGTCAGGTTCTCCACAACTGATGAAGAAACTTGGAAATGGAAGATGGTAAGATAATGTTCACTGGAAGTTGAACCCCTGCAAATAATTGCAATTAATGACCTAGCTTAACTTTTGGCAACGTTCAAAGGGAGAACATAGTGGGTTGAACCAAGATCCAGCAAGCAGACAGGTAGATGCGGAGTTGTTTTTGCATGCTCGCGCGGATATGTTGTCACTCTGTGTGTGTCTTCGAGGCTGAGACTTGCTTGCTCCAGGTGCAGGTACATCTGTCAGCATACCGGTTTGACCACCTGTATCTTGCTTCTAATAATGATGCACCACAAAGTACACGGAAATAAGTATTGTTCTGTCTTTGGCAAGTGCCAGTTTGCGTGGTTAGGGGAATTGAGCATTAACCGTTTTTGAATATAGTCATTCGTTTGACTTAGCCGGTGGGTCATTAACTACAGCAATCAGCTGGGGTTGAGCGTCCTTTGCAAGGCTATCCCTACCAGATTAGTGCGCACACACCACAGTTCGTTGAAGGGTATGTACCTGATTGAGACCTGTCTTGAACTTTTCCGTCATGGTAAAGTTGACGCCGGCGCCATTCCCCACCCCTAACCAGCATCTGTCACCTTCACTTAGGCCCTGTTCCCAGGAAAGAACAAGAAAAGCTGGTGGTGCCGTCTTTTGTTCCCTCCAGGGGCCCCTGCGGCAGCGTCAGCGGGAGCACTTTGAAACTTGCATCTGGCAACGGTTGACAGGCACTTCCGCAAAATCCCACCAACCAGCGCTCCAGCCTTCCTCCCGAGAACCGAAAAAATGGAAATACTGTACAGTATCTTAGTCCGAAGTATCCATCGGTCCTTGGCATTGAGATCGGCAACCCCCTCTTACACCAGACCGCAATTCACAAAGCCACCAGCCACCCAGTCTTTATCCATCTTGATCTCCACTAACAGAGATTGCTTGTACCTTACTGTTACGGACAAAGAAGGAATAAATAAACCACCGCACTCATGGAGAGGCCCTGTCAGTGTGGTAAGATTCGATGACGAATGCACAACCCAGGTTCAGTACGCGCCCCGTTCTCTAGGCTCAAGGCAGAGATGAATACTGTTATGATCAAAGTTAATTTTGTGATGTAACGTTTTCCTTCGCATATTTTTCGAGTTGACAAATGGGCTTTTGAGAGTGTGAGAAACTTTAAGCGCCTTGATGTTGAGTACAGTATTGGTAAAACAAACGTATATGCAGACACAAAAAGCCTGTTTGAAATTAATCTTGATCATTCGATCGATTAACTCAATGGAGCGATGAACCGGTACTCGTCATTGATCAGACTTGAATCTTCCGCTACTTTGGGAAGGAGTCAAGGAGGCGCCATAGGTCTACGTAGACGCCACACAGCCTTGTCAATACTCCAGTAATGAAGCCCGGTTTGGCGAAAAGAGTACGCCGCTGCCGCTCCCAACGCGTGCTCCCGAGCCGCCGGGAAATAAACTTCTATCTCTCCTGATCCAAAGCACCAATTTTATTCTCCGAGGCACTGATCTTTTGCCTAAAAAGGTGCTCGGTGAAGGGGAGGTAGGTACCCCGGCGACTTTTTTCCAGCCTCTTACCGTCCCGCGCGATCGTCCTTGCGCTAACATCGAGATTGGGGCCTGGAGCGACCATTGAAAAGTGGCGGAGGCGCAGGTCAACGAACACGGGAAACAAGCACGTCCTTCGTTACAGGACTAGAAACAGGACTACGTCTTAGATGTGGTGATCAAATCAGTAGGGGTACCCTGGTCTAAGAAGCGAAATCGTCGTGGCGCCGGGGTGAAAACATGTGTACTAAAAGTTTGGATATTGGATATTAGCGGGGGGAAGGAGGGCGGAAGTACGCAAGAAAATGGTAGGTTAATACACGTAGAGACGGCAGAGCATGCAACTAGCTAGAATAGCAAGAGGAAAGCGAGCCAAATGGACGTTTGAGACGAAGGGGGGAAGTGTTAAGCGGTTAGCAATAACCATTTCGGGTCGTCTGGGTCCGGAAGCGGCCGGCGTTGGCAGAGAAGATTTGAAAGAGCAAAAAACTGGGCGGCCGAGAGGAGACACTTGATTGAAATCGACCTATCGAACTGCTTTCCTCCGATGCTTTTTCAGCTGTCTTGTTTCATGGTTGTTAATTTTTTGGGCCACCTAGCAACACCAGCCCATTCCGGCATGTCTACCCAGTTGTGGCGTTTTCTGTAGACAAACGGTGCAGTTCTTGAGGTGTGTCCCACTCCCCAAGTACAACAGTACTAAAGTACAGTAATTCCTGCTTGCATTTACAAATGCCACTTAAGTTACTTTTTGGGGGTTAGGCCAAGGGATGTGCTGGCAGACAAACCCCTAGGACAATCTTTAAATCAATTGAGTCAGTGCTAGCCCATTTCTGGGTATATCTAAATCTGCTGTCGTGGTGTGCCGCAGTCCGTTAATCTGGTACTGTAGTGGCGGTACAGCAGGTCCAAGTTATTCGGGTCCATGACCTGCATATGATCCCAGCAACCCCAGGTAACGTCGGAAGCAAAGAATGGGTAATTTCTAACTACCTTTATTATTAGTTTTTGCATGGGTCTTGCTCCGGGTTTACTGTTGGGATTCTGCCCAATATCGTGTAAGAGATCACCTGGGGTCAATCACCTCCGAGGATCTCTAACCCTAGGTACTTACTACAACAGGCAAAGCTGAAAAAATTAGATTTTATTATAAATTAGCTCTTTGACTTTGAGCCCCATTTTTATTTTTTCGGACGACCGCCAGGGGGAGGTTGAGAAACGGTCTGCTAGACCCTGAGAAGGCAAGCAGGGAACAGGGATTGAAGGAAGGAGGCTGACCTAAATCGTTTCCCCCGAAGGCAAGGCGAAACGTTTTTGTGGAGCCGCAAGCCAGGATACCACTTGAGATTGTACTATGATCTGCAATCCCAGTCAGAGGTATCCGAACAACGGCGGCAAAGAAACTACACCACTCCCGGGCTGGGATAAGAATGATGAGTTTTGATTAGTGGAGACCCCTTATTACAGTACAATGCTGGAGCATTCCTTCTTTTCCAGCTGCCAAAGCCCTACCTACCCTGACCACCCCTGCCACCCCATGGACGATCGGCAGGCTCGGGTTGGACGATGCCGGAGAGTCCCAGTCTCGGAGCCTGCAACAGAGCCAAACGAGTTGAGTGACAAGACTGTGAAATTGAGTTTCGTGTCAAACGATGCCGTGTGGTACCATGGCAGTCCCAGTAAGCAACTGTTATTCTTTCAACGGGCGGGTTGCCGGGTAGGCACGCCAACCATGCGCGGATTTGGGATTTAGATGGGATTTTTTTTGTTTTTTTGTCCTTTTTTTTGTCCTTTTTTATGGTCTGTTTTGTTGTTGTCGCATTTCCATCTCTGCCCGTCAGTGATTTCATTTCGTTTTAGTCATTTATTCATAGATTGTCCAAGATAGAAACAATTTATACTATAGAGCAAGCAAGTCGTATTTCTCGTCTCAAAGTCGATGCGTACTACAACAGTTGGCGGGGTTAGGAACAACGGATTGGCGATCAGCTGGCGTCATGTGCCTGATACTGTCAGCCAGCCCAATTACCTGCACGTCTCCCAGAAGAAATAACGTTTTGACGTTACGCGAAGTCAGTGAGCGATCGCCAAAACCTTAACTCAATTCTGGCACTCTTTAGCTTGGCGGATCAAACCTCATTGCATGAAGGCAAACAGGAGAGGAAACCAGCAACTGATATTTGCAGCAAAAAAGTAGACAGTGGACGATAGATTCCGATAGGACTCTGAAGCCACCATGCGAGGCGCTCAACTAAGCAGCCATTGTGTAGATGGCGCGACACTTTGGGGCGGGACTGCCCCGTCAATCAACCCTCCAATAACTCATAAATAGGTAAAAACCGCTTCCATTTTGGCCATTACACTTTGCACTCCCAATCATATCGTAGTTTCCATCCGAACAAATGCTTCGCGAACTCATGCCGCAGCATCACTGTGAGACCCGCTCTGGCGGACCATCAAAATAAGACTCTTATCAAACTCCTCGCTGAAAATGCTGAACCAATCCGAAAGAACGATCCCAATGTGTAACCAAAGACCTCGTCAATCAAGTAGTCTGGATACAGACATGCGTGAATCTTTCTCCACTGGTGAAGATCTGTTTGAAAACTGCTCGTCGACCCTTCTGGCCGACTGAACGTTAGAGTTTGGACGATTCGGGCACGCATTATGGGTAAAGTCATCCAACCCGGATTCGTTGAATGCAGAGGCAGGATAAGTCGACTCATCGCCCTCATACTTGATCCCTTTGCTGCTCCCGATGTCGATAGTGTAACCGCTCTTCTGCTCCTCTGGATAGGAGTTCTGACCCGAGGGGGCGATAGCGGTGCACAAGCCTGGTGGTGGCGATGATATTGTCTTGGGAGAAATCGAATAATGAGACAGGTTGTCTGAGACTAGCGATGGAGGCTGTGGGATGGACCCCGTTGACGAGAATTCAGAAGTGGCAGGAGAGATGGCAGGCAGATCCACAACGCGCGGCAGCGGCCAGTCTGGCCGCTGCTCGGCTGGCGTCGGCCGTGGCATGCTTCCAGAATAGGGCGCTTGAAGATGTTGGAGCAGAGACGGACATCCTGCCAGGTCAAGCGAGCTTGGTGAAGGGAGAGACGAGCTCACAGCAGGTCGGCCGTGGAGCTCGAGCTTCAGTGGCTTTTGATCAGACGTTACAGGTGGTTGAGACGTATAAGTGGGTGTGATGCCGGCGCTGGAATGCTGAAGAGGCGACGGGGCATCTCCTGTTTTAATTGATAGAGGTGCAGTAGAAGGGAGAGATAGGGGGAAAGATTCATGTAGCGGCGGCTGAGATTGTGGCCGTAGGTGATGGACGTGATGCGTGTGTAGGATAGTGCTGCTGTGTGCCCGAGGAGCCGCTGCTGCTGATATAGGCAACTGGCGTGGGCCTACCCGGCTTACTCCGTGAGGTGTATTCCTTCGTCGACGATTCATACTCCCGTTCCACCAGTTTTTGACGGCATTGTCACTGCGGTTGCCCAGTCGACGGGCAATCTCGGCCCAACGCTTGCCAATTTCTTGCACAAGCTGCTCTATGAGCTCGCCTTCGTCATTTGAGATGGGCTCGTGGTTCAGACTGGGCTTCAGGTTTTGATGATATCGTTCCCTGCACTGCTTGGGTGATCGATGCTGCATATGCTGAGAGATGCGTACCCAGTTGTTGGGTCCTGATAGATGGACAAGATGAAGAAGGGTCGCATCTTCCTGTGGCAACCAGGGACCCCGTCTCGTAGACCGGCCCATGACTCAAAACTCACTCAGCATCACCTGGATAGAGTCGAAAAGAAGAGTGTTGTTGTGCAAATTAAAAAGTTGGTGAGACGCTGAGATTGTCTGAGTTCGCAGGTGGGTGTACTCTTCTCTGCTTTGGGTGCAAATACGATTTGTCCTGCAACCCACTCGGGCAAAATCAGGACGTGTTGAACCCAAACAACCAAGAGAGGCGTATCAGCCAAATGAATGGCTGGGTTTCACGTGCTGAACTTTGGTTAAGGCAACGTTGTCGTACCAGAAGTCAACCGTTAACACAGTGTAGTCAAGCAATCGGACCAAACTCAGGAATCTGGTGGTGGTCGTGATATGGCGGCAAGTATTCACAAGTATCAGGGAGAGGATGGAAGATTGTATGAGGCGGCTGGCCAAATACTAGAGTGGAAGGTACCTCTCAGGGCAAGTGGCCAAGAGGCGCAAGAAAAACAATAGTGCAGGAGATGCCTGTGGATCATAGGGCTCTGGGGTGTAGGGCAGAGTATCCCGATCCAAAGGGGCGCTAACCCGCTGTACGTGCTAGCCTCAACGCCGTGTCGAGCCATTCCAGAGCCACGAAAGTCTCTTTCCGGAAGCTAGCGGACACTGATTTGCTATTGGGAGGAGAATTAAGAGTGATCCAAACCCTTGATGTCAAATCAGTCATTTTCCGACCGTGACGGCCGAACTCGTTCTCGCTAAACTTTCTGTACCAAAGTGGAGATGGCTGCGGCAGCCACCCTGGTCCGATCTGTTGTTCGTCAAGCCTAGCCGGTATTGAGCCTGAAAACTGGGAGTCCCTTTCAAACTTCGTACCTGAGGCAGCCACCAAGAGTCTGCACGATCCGAGGTCACCCTGGCTGTATTGGGCCAAATCTGGCGACACCCGTATCTGAATCGATGTTAGTATGCCTAGATCCCTGGAGCAATGATCTTCAACTCGTCTAGATGCCGGTAGAGTAAGCCCTAATCTTCCACAGTGTGCCGTGCGTTTTTGAGTCAATGGAGGCAGCCATTAGTAGGCGTCCTGATCATTGCATGCGCCTATAGCTAGCTCTGGGGAATGGCACAGGAGAGCCGAGTTGTGGCAGCTGAACTACAGTGTCAATGGCAATCCCCCGTTCAAACAATGCCCTTGCACATAGTCGACACGGGATAGTCATAGGCTGGCGTGGAAACAAGGGATGTTTGGGGGGTCGAGCCCGAGAAGAAGTCCCACGATCGGCATCCGTGTTGGGCAATTTTTAACCCCAGAGAAGCAGCGGCGGCCATCAAAGTCCGGCAAGTCAAGCCAGTCAGCCGATGAATGGCATTTAGTGGACAAAGAAAGCCCCACAAACGACACCCCAAGCTAGGTAGGGTATCCTGCTGGTTGGTTTAGTGACGTTTCACGTCAAACGGGGTAGCGCTAAGATCGCGAACAAGGACGAGGTGCATCGCGAGCGTTGGAACCGCTGCGGCACAATCTGGTCCATCCTTGACTTGACATTTCCGCAACGACCCCTACAGCGCCTCAATTAAATTACGCCACAAAGTAAAACTCTGACTGGAAATGGCATGATCAGAAACACGTTCGGCTGGGGTGATGCCTAGCCACCGGAGAATGGAGCCAGATTGTGATTGCGCCTGATCTGGCTACAACAGACGAGCGACCCGCCCCGGCGCCTCACGATCTAATGCACGCCACAGTGCCCTATGCACAGTGAGCAGGTAACTCGTACTTCGTGATGTTTGGTTCGGTAGCAGGTGGTTGACTTGACGAGCCGACTTGTTGGGTCGTGGGAGATCTCGCTCTGCACCCACTCTGCCGGCTCTTCATCTCACGTTTCGAGCTCGTGCTTCCCAGTGTTTGGGGTTTGCATGTTGCTTGGCTTCCTCACCGCTAAAGAACCCTGGCACCAAAGTGACATCGCCTGGTCAACCTTTGTCTCAGTGTCATCGCACCTTAATGGCCGGCTTGCTCTTTGGACCCTGTTACTCGGTAGCTATGATCTGCTATTTAGCTCTCTTTACGATGGGACTTCGCCAGGCTAAATTTTGGCCTGGTTTTCTGTAATCTGAAATGAGTGTGGTCTTTGGCAGAGTGCTCTACCCCCTAGACATCCTGGTCCTGATGGCATCATTTCAGCTTGGGCCTATCTTTCTTGGTGACTTTCTAGAGATTTCCCCCGCTCCACAGATAGGTGGCGATCATATGTCTCGCTACTGTGGTCCCTGTACTCAATTCCAGAATGTACCGGCAAACGGTTAGAAGCAACTGGATGCACCTGATGCTGATGTCACTGATAGGTAGATGGTAGATCTAGTACCGCTAGGGCACACAACTGCGTTGAGAAACATAAGCAAAGAGCCGTGTGCGCACAATGGTTGCATGGATCGAAGTCATGTTTTGCATATGCCTTGCTCAAGTTGAGACATCTCTTCTCTTCCTATACACACTGAAATTGAGATACAATTGAAGGTCAACGCAACATGAGTGGCATCAATAGGGGGGTTATGCAAGGCTAGCTTGCTCAATATGCCAATTCTGGCAACGCTTCTCAAGCTGCGTTATCGTTTGCGATCTAGGCTTGGCACGCCTCCTCTGACATTCTCCAATTTAGATGCTGGAGTAGATGACACTGTGGTGACCTATCACGGGGGTATTACTGGAGCTTCACAGAGTAGGACCTCTTACCGGCCGGGTAACCAGATATTCTATTGCCTTCGTTGCCCACACCATCAGTGTCTCCTAATCACCTGCCTCTCCACTCTCATCAGTTCACACACAGCTCATCTATCCTCGACACAATGTCAACCACAAAAAGAATAGAGAGGTGGGAGATTGACAGGTACTGGGAGATATTCTCCTCGCTCGTGCAGCAGCCTGCTACTCCTACCTCTCGCCTGACGAATCAGGCAGCCGCCAATGTCCTTCGAAACTCTCAACTCCGAGATGACCAATTGGAAAAGGTGTGGGATCTTGCAGATGTTGATGGAGATGGAGAGCTGGACTTTGAAGAATTTTGTGTTGCCATGAGGCTGATTTTTGATCTGGTCAACGGCGAGTATCAAGAGGTGCCACAATCGCTCCCAGACTGGCTCGTGCCCGAGAGCAAGGCGCATTTGGTGGCGGCGAATCAAGCCTTAAGTGGCGCCCAGCAGAGCAGGTTTGAGCGGATAGAGGAAGATGACGATGGCCAGGGCCTAAAAGATGGCTTTGACTGGTACATGAACCCAGGAGACAAGCGGAAATACGAAGAGATCTACTCGGCCAATAAAGACCGGCGCGGCGAGATCAGCTTTGAAAGCCTGCATACGCTGTATGCCAGCCTTGATGTGCCGGACACAGATATTCGAAGTGCCTGGAATCTTGTGAACACGAGTGGCCGGAGCACGATATCAAAAGACGCTTGCCTCGCCTTTCTTCACATCCTCAACTACCGACACGAGGGCTTCCGCATACCACGTTCAGTCCCGCCAAGCTTGAGAGCGAGCTTTGAAGACAACAAGATTGATTACCAAGTCGACAGCCTGCGGAATCGGCCTAATAAGTATGATGAAGACACAAGCATGGGCCGGAAAGCCAAATTCGGTGATGCATACCTCAGCCGCATCGGCGCTAGAGGCGGCTCACAATACAAACCGAAAGGCACAAACTTCTCAGACGTAGTTGAAGACGAGGAGCTTGAGAAGGTGCGGCTTCTCCGTGAGCTCCGCGATCTCGAGGCTCAGCAAGAGGCTGCACAGGCTTCAGCGGACCGGCGGAGGAAGCAGCGGACAGAGAATGGTGGGCTAAGTCAGCCTGGCAAGACAAATTGGGCATTGGTCAAGCGCGAAGCCCAACAGATGCTCGAGTACAAGCAGCGACAGTACGTCGAGCTAAATTCGGAGAACGCGGGCAAGCAAAGCGGTGATCTGAAAAGATTAAGGGACGACCTTGCATTGGTGGCTGAGCAGATCGAGGGACTGGAAGCTCATCTACGGAAGCGAGATGGTGAGCTTGACAATCTCAGGCGCGAGATCGAGGCCGAGAAGTCAAGCAGATAAAGCATCTAGAACACAGGTTGGATCGGTCCCAATACACCATAGTAGTCATCCTGCTCCATGGCCGTGCTGCAATGAGATCAACTGCGTGGCAGCCGACTTTTCAGCCTATGCAAATATACATCGTGCCTTATTCTCCTCGTTCCTCCCATAATGACCCTTGAGCTTCTTTCATCTCTCGGTTCGCACCTTCCGGAATCCATCGGCAGCCAATGGTGCGTCACCGCGCTTGAAACTGGCTGAAACCACGCTTGTTAGTCTTTTTTTTTTGGCTTCAGACGCCGATTCCGTGCTTACCATCTGCTTCCTCGTACGCTCTGCCAATGCCAAAACCGGTGCCAAACCACACTGGCCAAGCTCTTCTCTTAAACAATAGTACTGAGAATATGACACCAAACGAGAAGCCAAGTCCGCCGCGGATAACTGCAGAGGCAAGCGCTCGATCCCACTGTGACCAATCGTCAGTATCGTCTGTCCAGGAGCAGTTCCAGTGCGGTTCGGGTTTGCCCGCAGAGGGAGCCGTTGTCCGCACGCAAAGAGCATTCATTAGACGAGTTTCCTAAATTTAGGCAACGTGGGTCGGTGTAGCGTTCGTACCTTCTCATTCAGCAATGCCTCACTCACTGGTCTCTTCGTCTGTGGTACGGGTACAGGAGCCTCGGGAGCGGAAGTGTTCTCTTTCGACATGGTGGCACTGCGCTTTGTCAGCCAGGTTGAAGCTTTCATCAAGGGCAAAGGAACCATCCGGTCAACTCACAGGCGCTCACCGGCAGCTGTTCAAGCAGAACTGGTCTTTTCCGGATGGTGTTGATAGCTCCCGAAGCTGTGCAGTTGGGAGTCGAATTCCATAGCAAAAGTTAGCCAGCCAATAAGAACCCTGTTCTCAGCAAAGCGGATCCACTTCCACTTCAACTTACCAGGCTTGCCCTTTTTGCTGTGCGCCTGCCGAATTTTGTTCAGCACCACCTCACCTACCGTCACTGGGACGACATGGTGCTCCATGGTGGCCTAGAGGCCCTTGATAAGAGCGATGCTGATAGCGATGCATTGATCCAGCATGCCGCCAGTATACTTGGTGTCGACTTGAATAGGACTGACTTTGACCTCGCAGTCGATGCAGGTGCCAAAGTTGCTGAGAATAACTTCACCTTCAGGCAACAATGGGTGCTAAGATGGATTACAAGAAAAATCCATTCTGAATTGCAATCTACGAGCAGAATTGATGGGGATGATGATATTTCCAAATGCTCGTACGTGCTTTCTGCTTAGCATTGCAAGAATGCAGTTGACATCCGATAGGTATTTATCAAATCCTCGTCTATGGCAGCTCCTCGTGCATGTGATACAGTCAATACCAGACCGCACATGTACCGAGATCTTGACTGAGAGGAAGTTTGTATATTGCCTTGACCAAGCCATACGGCTAATATTGCGGGCAAGTAACGGCCATGGATTTGCGGCCTTCGACGATGGTGGCAGCGTGGTTACGATCCATGGAGAGGAAGGAGTATCAGCCAAGCGCAGACGCCTGTCACCGCAGACCGATAATATCATTCATGGTGGCCGAGCAGCACTCAACGCTCTTTGTCTCAGTGTTTTAAGAGCGTCTTACGCTATTGCTGCCGTCTTAGGACGGGAAAACGAGACCAAAGATTCTGATCGCTCCAGTTGTACGGTGACTTGGTCCCATTCTGCCAAAGATAGCTCCTCAATGCTCTCTGCAGCGCTTCAACTGGTCTACTCCACTGCAGTTGCCGAGTCTACAGGACCTTCGACCAACGATATTTTAAGCCGCCTTGGCCAACTATGCTCTTTCTGGGATCATCGACCCTTCGCGTCCTCTGAGTCTGCCCGAAATGAAGAGATCTCCCTGTTCTACCAGCGCTGCCTCGATCCTTGCTTACGACTCCTGAGTCTGATTCGCGCGACCGTTGCAGTGGACACCATGCGGGAAGCACGAGAAGCTCTCGAGCGGCTTGTAGCCTTCAACGCTGTCCTTCCACTTAGAAAGAATTTCTTCGAGAAGCTGGCAAAATCATGGAAATCACAAGATCGCCACCTCTCCTGGAAAACCATCCTCAAAGTCTACAATAGCTTTTCCCGCATCATTGAGCATTCTCCTCAGTCGATGGCCTCGGCGTCAAAGATCATTTCTGTCAGCTGGGCACAGAATGCATCCACCCTCTACGACATAGCCATTCGACTCGTTCTTAAGGCAGATCTGAAGAGAAGGCAGATGGAACAGCCCTGGCTGGACGCCTTGCTTATGTTTCTATCTTACCTGGTTTGTCCACGACTGACTAGGTTTGAGGTCGTCCATGGTAAAATCGAATTTCTTGACCCTGTCATTCCTTCAGAGCTCATGGATCGACCTCAAGTGATCGATAACCTGCTTGTGACTGCCAAGAGGCACGCGCACCTACCGTCGCCCCAAGCACTAAGCGCTCTCGCTTTCAGCATTCTTACTTGGGACGCCATTGAGAGACCATGGTCATCCATAGCTGGACTGGTGGATCTGGATGCTGATGTGTTGGTCTCGAATAGCGGGCTTGTGACTACAAGCTTCACACTGGATTCCTTACTACGGAAGCTTGAAATCTCCTCTGTCGGCTTAGAAGACTATAATGTCATCCTGAAACAGATCATCAAGCCAATGCTTCAGGGCCATGCGCGTTCCAGAGCCCTCAAGCAGTTCATCACCCGATGGGCTGAGTATCTGCCAGAGGCCTTGCGTAAAAGCGCCGTTGGCCTGCCGCCATCGCAGGATTGTGCGGCGGTTCTTGTCTGGCAAGATGAAGAACTATTTAATGGGTTTGCCGACACATATAGCCTTCATGGAACAGCTGGCCTGACCAAAGACTTGACATTAGCGCTGCAAGACGACTTGCAAGACTTACCTAGTCGAGTAGGCTCTGCGCTGAAGACATTCTCCAATGTTGCCATTGTCAGTGCGGTAGTCGAGTCTCTTCCATCAACCAATAGTGCGCTTGATCCAGAGATGGAGAAAGCTATTTCCAACTATGCAATTGCTGCTTTGCAAAAACGCTCTGACTACCAGGGGCAGCGATGGAGACTCTGGAAGCTAATTCGGTGCATCTCCGAAGGTGCATTGCTATCTGAAGTCTCTTACGATATCTCAAACATTGGTAGTGGCATCAATTCAGCATCACTCCACGATCTGTCGAAACTGTCGAATGATGACGATCTGAACAACATTCCGGTACCAGAATATCGAGAGATCCTTGAGAGATTTTCATGTATCGCAAGTGCCGCTGCCAGGACCACGAAGGCGATAGAAGATCCGGTTGCAGAAGAAATTGCTGGTCTTCAGCTTCTTTTGAAATCTGATATTACTAGAACTCTAACGAGTCAAGCAGACATATGGAATGGACGGCTTGAGGATCTCCACAGTTTGCCCAAGCTGGTCTCAGCATGTCTGGGCGTCATTTTAGCCAGACCCAGGCTGTTGAGGCTCATTCCTAGCTTGGCCAAGGATGTCGAGCACCTGTGTACTGATCAACAGGAACACTCTCTTCTATATGAGCCATTCTTTGAGGCTACATCCGAGCTCGGGGACCTCCTGGCCTCTGGGAGTGGGCTGGGTGCATGGCTAGCTATGAAGGACTTTGCTGCAACAGATCTTTCTGCGCTCCGAAAGGTATGGCAGGATCTCACTAGGCTCGAATGTTCGCGAGCTCAAGCTCAAGCTCTGGGCGACAAAGCAGTTCAGCTCCTCAAATCTTTCGGCGGGAGAATCCAGGTTGAGGCCCTGGTGTACCTTGGCGCGACGATGTACCGGATATGTTCGAAGTATCCAGTATCATACACTCGAGCTGAAGCGTGGTTGGACTGGCTTAAGCTTCTAGATGTGTTCGAGGTGAATTATCAAGGCGCGCTGACAAATGACCATCTTCATGCTGCCCGCAGTTTCCGCAAGATATTATGCAAAGTGTGGGAGAACTGCCAGAGCGCGCGGTCGTTGCAGCGCATGCTCGAAAACCTCAGTTCACGAAGCAAGATTCATTCAATAGAATGGCAGCTCCCGCGTCCGCTCTCTCCCTTCATTGCTTTCCAGGTTGCCCTACCCTCGCTTACGGCGACAGCGAAGCAGCCAAAAGACGCCGAGTTCATCATTCGACAGTTCGTGGATAGGGCACACAAGAATCTGACGCAGCTCACTGTCGATCCTAGGCGAAGCGAACAACCCACCGAGGACTGGCTGGTCCAAGTGGCCTTCACCTTGGAAGGAATACTAGAAGTTGCTCCGTTGTTGCCAAAACTGGATCAAGACGAAATGCGAAGAGATGCTCTCAAGCTTCGGGAACACTTCTATGCTTGTGAATACAACCCATCGATCTTGGCTTTGCTGATGAACGTGCAGAGTCAATGCGATCAATTGTGTGGTAAGCTAGCCATCGTGATTGACTCAGAATCATTACCGGAGCATCTCGAAACGATCTCACCTTTGCTAGATCCGGAAACATGGCAAGAACTAGACAGCCTTGCCAGCAGAGCCAGGTCGTTGGTCTCTCATCTCGACAGAGAGGGACGCAGGGATCTACTCAGTCTGATCTCACAGGCTGTGCCGAGAACCAAATTGGGAGTCTTACAACCGATGTTAGTGGCTTCTGTGGTTTTGCAAACTAGCTTGGACCAACTTGTTACGTCGCAGTCGATGATCGCAAGCTTCGACCAGATAGCAAGTCTGGAGGATGCCTTGGCGGCCCGACATCCACTTCAGCTCGCTTTGAGCATTGAGAACTCGAGGTTAGTCCTCGAGCATCTACCAGCAGTAGTCAATCAGAAAACAATTGACACGCTTCTTGCGAGGCTGTGTTGGATAATGTCGGCCACTCAAACTTTGGAGGCAACGCAGGCGAGGTTGTTTCGACCTGAGGCAGTGTTTGACCGCATCTGCTCCTTGCTCAGTAGCCTGTTGAGCCGGTATCGGCGGCGTCTCGCGGACCGACACCATTTGTTGCTTGCTGTAGCGCAAGCGATGCTGAAATGCCTCTTCTTTCCGGGGGCATCGGCTGTTGAATCCAAGCAGGCACCTCTGACGACCTATTCAGCCAGCTTCTTCCACAGTCTTCCGTCGTGGCTGACAGCTACGGAGCATCATCTTGGCCAAGCCTCAGCTGCAAAATTCTCTCGGCTCCTTTCAATGATCTGCAATCCGACAGTATCGGCAGCAAAGTCGTCTCGCAAAGGGAATAACAACGGGCTCAATGATGAGATCAAGCGAGTCAAGGCTCTGGCTGGTCAGCACATGCAGTACCTGGTGATGGAATATGCTCGATGCAGTCTGGATGGCGAAATTCAAGTCGAGGTGAAGGAAAAGCTCATGGCGGGCATGTACATTGTGTTGGATGCGATGGGTAGAGACGTGATGCGGGCGATGAATGCTGCCATGGATCCAAGCAGCAGGGCTATCTTCAAAACCTTGTATGATGACTGGGTGAGACACGGGAAATGGGACAACAGTTGACCACGCACTACAAATCAGGGCAGAGAGGCATGGGCCAACCCGCTAATTGGCCGATGAGCGAGTCAAGTGCGCCTGAGTATCGCACAGCTCCAATGAAGATTATAATATAATACTTGAGGTGTACGAAGAAGGGATTAATTCACGGGAGAGGGTTAAAAGACTTCGAGATTGGGGGTGGTGTCGGTTGCAACTTTAGTGGCGCCTGTAGGCATCGCCTACTTGAACTCGATTTTCGTGCAGTAATAATTGCGCGGCGAAGTGACAACAGTTACACACCTAGCTAGCGCCTTCCCCCTATCCCATGTCACCCTAAAACGGGGTCTTGGGTGGCCACCGCGTTTCTCCCAATCGGAGTACTTCAAACATCTCCCTCCCCACTATTGGCTGACGTCATTGGCAGCAGATCATCAAAGTGGATACACAACATCTGAATCCCCATTTGGGCGATGCTTGAACTGACTGTTTCTATATGACAAGTCTTGGAGAATGACAACTTTCTTGCTTACTGACTGGTCTCTTTTTACGACCAATTCGCCCTTGGATCATAGCATCTTTTTGTTTTCGGCTTTTTCATTCCGTCCAGAGAAGACGTGCCTTCAATACTTCTTTTGAATGTGGGTGGGCATTCATTTGCGCTGCCGCCAATTTTCTATAAACATAACAAACAACAACTTTGTCTACACCAGAGAGAGAGAGATCGTGGACATAATTCTCAGCAAGGACCGGTCGACCAATCGAACAGATTGGAGAGCGTCTGGTGCCGATCCTGTTGTGGGTACGAAACGTGCTGACAGTTAATCATCGGAACTCAATGCTGGCTGCTATTCCTATATCCCTTAATAATTCCCCTGCTTACCTTTCCTCTCGCACGCCCGGGTCCGGTCAAGTCAGGGCCTGGTATTCAAAAGAGCAAAAAATATCACACCGAAGGTGAACGCTCTCTGCGCCGCTGCTGCTGTCGCCGCCGCTCCCACTACCGACTATACTCTCCTCCTGCATGACACCCGATGGTTGACCAGTCTCCTGTCGCTGCTGTGCCATGCTGCTTATCAAGCGTGGGGTCTTATTCATCGGCATCGCTGGGTTTCTTCTGACCCTTCGGTACATGCACACGGCTAGCGAGTCACAATGGCAGAGTATCATCCAAGAGATGCCACAGGCGGTTGGCCTGGAGGACTGGTTGACTGAGCATTCCGACGAAGACAATGAAACATACTACTACGAGAATCCGCGGTTCAAGAGCAGTCGCAAAAGGCCGCAAGGAGCAGACAAATCTGATCCGTACGGAACAGAAGGTTTCAAGCCGGGGCAGGCGAAGGTGCCGGGGAGTGACTACACCAGGAGCCTGGTCATTGCGAAGACCAAGGAGGAGGATGTGGAATGGATACAGGATGAGTCGCTCAGCAGCGTGCGGCAGATGGTCTACGTGGTGGACGACGCAAATGCCGAGCTCACAGTGCCGAAGAACAAGGGCCACGAGGTGATGGTGTACCTGACGTACATCATTGACCACTATGACGATCTGCCCGATATCAGCATCTTCATGCACGCTCACCAATATGCGTGGCATGACAACGACCTGCTGAACAATGATGGGTTGGAGATGGTGAAGCGGCTGAGTAGCGAGCGAGTAACGAGGGAAGGGTATATGAATTTGCGATGCCATTGGGAACCCGGCTGTCCTAACTGGATGCATCCTGGAACAGTGGTGGAGGATCTCAACAAAGAGGAGGAGACAGTCATGGCCCAGGCCTGGGCCGAGCTCTTTCCGGAGAGGCCGATCCCAGCGCTACTATCGCAGCCGTGTTGTGCCCAGTTTGCGCTGAGCAGGGAGAGGATCCGCGTGAGGGGGCTACAGCAGTACAAATTCTGGCGCGAGTGGCTGTTGCGAACGCCGATGACCGACAAGATATCCGGACGCGTGTGGGAATATCTGTGGCAGGTCGTCTTCACTGATCGGGCGGTGGACTGCCCCAATCAATGGACATGCTACTGTGACGGATACGGTGTCTGCTTTGGGAACGAGAAAGAGTTCGACTATTGGTTCGAGATGAGGTGGCAGCGGCACGAGTTGGTGGACGAGCTGGCGACATGGAAGGACCGGCTAGGAGGTGAATTTGATGGATCGACACTGCCGAGAATTGAGGAGATTGAGAGCGAGATGAGCCGGCTCGATGCGATGATGGAAGATGCTCGAATGTCGGCAATTGAAAGGGGGACGAATCCAAGTTTCAGGGCGTTCTCAGCGGGCCGGAAATGGGAACCCGGTGACGGGTATTAAGGTGGCCATCAACAGACAGTGTTCCTAACGGCCTTTCCATGATAGTCATCATCGCACGGGCATGTATTGGGACCACGGACCACGGACCACAGACCACAGACCACGGACCACGGACCACGACATTTAGGTAAAGATAGACTACGGTATCTTGGGGTTCAAAATCTTGATGAGGGAGTTAATATTATAGACGATATAGATGAAAAATGTTGCCTCGTGCCGACAGCATTTGCTTGCTGAACAAGAATGATGCTGCACAGTCCTGTAATTAATTAGATTCTTTGGCTCACCTATCTGGTAATAGTATTAAGTAGTGTAGGCGCCCAGAAAATGGCTCTAATGGCTCTTATGCCCCCGTTACAGGGGCTCTTTGGGGGCTATTCGGGGGCTGTTCGGGGCGCGAAGGCGCTATTATTACTCTAATAACTTATTATTACAGAGGACACAGTCACTCGTCCCCGGCAATTATTCCGCCGCCGCTGCGGCCGCCGCCACCATTTCCTCTCTCGCGCCACCCATCACCGAGAGGCCAGCTTAATGCTTGATTCTTGACGCCTGACACTTGCCATCCATTATTTGTCTGCCGCCATTGTCTCTCGCGGGGCTCTCATCTCTGATGCGTGTGCCCTTGAGTAAGCATATCCCCGCCCAGCTGGAAATGTCCAACAAGACCGAGACCGTCGACCTCGGGCGACATTGAGCTCGTGACGCTTTGCTTGCAGGATGCCTGCCAGACACATAATGAGGTGGACGGCCTACGCCAGCGTAAGTGGACAATCCGGTTGATGGCCGGCCCGATTTGCGGTGAGATGTGTCCGGCTGACGATGAGATGGATTCTGCAGGTGTCGACTGCGCTTGCCGGCGCTGTCATCCTCAAGGCCGTCGCTCAGCGGCCCAACTTCTACTCTGCTGCCGTGTACCTGTCGCAGTCATCGGTCAATCTCCTCATCCTGACCAATCTCGTCTTCGTCCTGGCCTGCACCCTCCTCTTCGGCCTCCAGAAACTCCTGTACGGACCGCTGCGTCCGATCGAAGTCGAGCAGCTCTACGAACGAGGATGGTTCGCTGTCACCGAGACCTGCCTGGCCATGACCATCTTCAGAGGCGAGATCGGGCCCTGGTTCCTGGCCATGTTCTTCGCGTTGCTGGCCGGCAAGGTGTGGCAGTGGATAGGCGAGGGCAGGATGGAATTGCTGGAGCAGCAGCCACCGAGGAATCCGCGCCTGTTCCACACCAGACTGGCTCTGAGCCTGGGCTTGAGCGCCGCCTTTGATCTGACCATGCTCGAGTATGTGGTCAAGCAGGTGATGAGGATGGCACGTCCCGATATGATGGTCATGTTTGGCTTTGAGTTTGCCGTACTGTCCATCATGAGCTTGAGCACGGCGGCCCGGTACGGGCTCACCTTGGTTGAGATCTCGATTGTCCGCGAGCAGAAGCGAAAGAGGGTGGCCGAAATGCAGAGGGAGAGAATGGAAACGGCCAGGCGGCGGATGGAGGAAGCGGAGACGAGGGAGCAGGAGAACGGCGTACGGCCGCGTGGAGATGATGAGCTTGTGGAGCGACCAACGCTCGACGAGGCACGAGAGGAACTGCGACGCGCCCAAGAACCCATCGACGACAACGAGGTGGACGTTGAGGGTTGGGAGGCCAGAGGGCGATACCTCTTCTACCTGGACCTGGCAACCGACTTCTTCAAACTTGTCATTTACTTATCCTTCTTCGTGATTTTGTTGGTCTTCTACGGTTTGCCCCTCCACATCATGCGCGATGTGTTTTTGACCACAAGGTCATTCTTCAAGCGCATATCCGATTTCATCAAGTACCGCACGGCAACCCGGGATATGAATGAGAGATTCCCAGACGCCACCGAGCAAGACATCGCAGGAGGCGATGTGTGTATTATATGCAGAGAGGATATGAGAGCTCATCAGCCCCCGGGCCCGGATCAGCAAGCTCGACCGAGTGCAGTGATGGAGCGCATGAGGCCGAAGAAGTTGCCCTGTGGCCATGTTCTTCATTTCGCCTGCTTGAGGAGTTGGCTCGAGCGACAGCAGGTGTGTCCGACTTGCAGAAGGCCAGTCTTGAATGGACCGGCACCTGGAACGGCGGCACCAGCAGCCGGAGCCGGAGCTGCAGTAGATGCGAATGGTCAGCCTGTCGCGCCTGGTGCACAACCCGTACAGCGTCCACAAGGCCAGGGGGCCCGAGTGTTCCAGTTCGGGCCGTTGCGCATCGGTGTTGGGGCTGCGAGGGGAAACCACGTGTTGGAAGAGCTCCAACAACAGTTGCATGACGGACGGCCCGAAGAGGGCGGACCAGCGGACCGGAATCGACCTCAGCAGTATGGCTTTGGCATTCGATGGGACGGACTGCCGCGCAGGAACGACAGAAGACGAGACCTGGGGTCGGTGCACGATCAGCTGGACCGAGTTGAGCAGCAGATTCAGGAAGAAATGCGCACACTCGCGCAGAACACGAGGGAGTATGCCGCCTTACGACACATGCAATTCGAATTGGACAGAGCGAGAGCTGGGAGGAGTGTACGGACAGCCCCATCTGTTGGTGATGTCCCTGCGGCACCTCCCCCTGGCCCTGCCCTGAACACAATACCTATAGCGCCTATGACAATTCCGCAGCGACTTCAGATTCCCGCTGGCGAGCATCATATCCAGGCTGGCAGCCCGGACTTGCCTCCTGGCATGGTCTTACCTGAAGGCTGGTCTATGGTTCCCCTTCGCCCAGCACAGGTCCAGCCACCCATTCCCGCACCCCCGGCTGCCTTTTCCATTCCGGCGCCAATCCCTCAGCCCATACAAACGGCCTTTGCAGGACCAGCACTGGTACCTAATCACATCAGAGCCATGTTCTCCGACATGCCCGGGCAGGCTCAGCAACCAGTGCCAGGAAGCACTTCCCCGCCACAGCCGCAGGAGGGTCATGGTGACCTGGAGAGAGTCTCGACCGTCGCGACCCAGCAGAGCATGCAGCAGACCTTGGATGATTCTAATTTGGCAGACCGACCTGCTGATGGTTCCCGGTCAGATTCACGCCATCCTTCTCAGATTGTTCAACAAATGACGAGGCCGCCGCATACTCATGAAGAGGGTACCATCAACTGGCAGCGCATTCCAACACAAGACAATGGATTGATGCGCCAAGATCTAAGCAATCCTTTGGCCAATGCAACGAGAGAGCGACACGACAGTGTTTTGCCGTCCCTGAGAACCACGCAGGCTTCACCTCATGTCACCGACAATGCCACCACCATCAATGCTGCTGCTGCAAACGGGAACGTAAGAGGAGCGCCCTCGGGCTCGACACAGCCTCGTAGCGAGCAACTTAATGGCATTCATGACACACACGATGAGCATGATGTGTACAAGGAAGATGGTGCACACGCGATTCCAAGGCGCAGCTTCGGGCAGCCCAGCCCTGTGACGCCTCAGCCACTACCTATGTGGGGTTCTGCGACAGGGTTGAATGGCTATGACGGGCCAAGGCAACAACAACAACAACAACAACAACAACAACAACAAGCGCAGGCAATTAGAGGTGACACACCTTCATCGTCGCAGACTGGAGAAGAAGAAAAGTCGAAACAGGCCACGGTGGAGGATGTGGTGGAAGGACCACAGTAGTCGAATGCACGAGGGCTGAAGGTGTGGGTGCGTGCGTACGTACATATGGCTTCGTATAGCATAGCATGGCCTGGCAACACCGCCGCTTCCGTTCTCCTCGGTGTGCAAGATTAATTACAGTGATTAGGACATGGCGAGTAGCGAAGTGTGTCACGCACTCCAAATTATAGCCTTTTTCTCACATTACAGACGCTCTATTTTTGTTCGAACTCGGCAAGCTAGCTGTCTGTGTATATAAACCTTGTTTGCTAGGAGACACGAGATTATTGTTGAGTGAGATGTTGAGTAGGAAGATCGCCGAGATGTGACTGTATTGAGGGAGGACCCCCGCATGTTCATTCCTATTATCGCAGTGCGGGCTTGTTTGTTGGCCGGGATTTCAACTTTCAATTCTGCAACTAGGATAGATTGCTCATCATGGACGAATTCGCAGAGCTGCTTAAGCTCTACGACAACCCATCGAACATCATTGAAAGATGGTTGGTGCAAAATACACCACAAACTGGGCTACGGGGGCTTCTCAACTGTCTGGGTTGCTAGAGAACTCTAGGTATATTATTCAATATGAATCCAGGGTTTTGAACCTATTGTTCGACTACTCGGCAATTTCCTCCCATCCAGTCCCCAGCGGATGTCATCAATGTCTGTGTGCGAACCTCTTGGCCCTACTGGTTTGATCACAAACAGGACTTAATGTGCTGCTAATGTACAGTAGCTGGTGGGGAATCAACCCCTTGGTCGAATCGATGATCAACGTTTTTGGGGAGCAACCGCCGGAGTGGGAGTCAAAGTGGGAACAGATGAGGTCTGATGCTGTAGCTAGAGGGGAACCCGGGTTGGAGAATAGAAACATCTTCCGGACTTGCGACTGGAGAGGCAGTTTGATAAATTCAAGGGCTGGCAAAGCTCTAGGGACAATTCTGGCAACTTCGAAAACAGCGACTACCGTAGATTAATGCATATAATGCACAATCTATCTAAGCCTCCTGGACAAGGGCACGGCTGGGTATCGCTTTGCCATAACCTCCAGATATCGATCTTGGCTTCTATTATCTGACTTGCATGTATGCTATATTGTCTCTAGTTTCATCCTGTCAGCAACGTGATCGGAGCGCTATTCAGAGACCTTGTTCGTTTGAAATGCTCACTCGCTGTCTTTGCTGAAGTTCCATTGTACCACTCCAGGATACTTGGTAACAGGCGTGCTGACCAAGGCACCACCAGGCTTCACCTTAAGTGAACAGCGCGTAAATCTATCCCACCGTATAGTCACGATGGTTTAAGTATGAAGACTGGGGTATTCCCTCAACAGCTATTTCGACATTAAAAAGGCCAGAGACGGATCCTCGGTCAAAATTCTACGAGTCCAACTTTCAGGGGTATTCTTACCGCACAACAATGTATGAATACAAGACCGAGAAGGTGTCAAGGAGCTATGTTAACATTATCGAGATTTTGCATTCTTCCAGTGGAGGATCTCTGTTGGGTCCTAAAGTAAGTTACTGTAACAACAAGTGGAGCCTTCGGCCCGGGGAGCTGTCGAAAACGGGAGTGCTTGTCCGGTAGCGAGGCAGACGTCAGTCACAATGTGAAACAGATGCAAAACAAAGAAGAGAGGGGCTTGTTGTGTCAAAAACGGCCACTGCCACACCAGTGAAACCACATTCCCTGTCAGCTTGAAGATTGCGTGGATGAGGACAACAGCGAGGTTGGCTGGAAAAACATTCAAGTGAATCTGCGTTCTTTTTTTGCCCCAAGAGTTTGACTTAATGAAAGCTTACAACTGTTGTCTATTTTGGCACAATTCCCTCCGCCCTCCTATCCATCCATCCCTTCATTCCTCCCTTCCTTCCTTCCTTCCCTCCTTCCTTCCCTCCTTCCTTCCCTCCTTCCTTCCTTCCTTCCTTCCTCCTCGGCTCGTTATAGCGGGCATTAGGATAGGGTAATCTACGCCTTCGTTCCTTTCTGTTAGACATCTTGACTTGGTCGAGGTGGCCCCGGTGATTCCTCGATCTGAGAAGAGAAAGAAAGGAAGAAAAGAATTAGTTTTTTGTTGAATTTATTAGAAAATGGCAACCACGACGACGACAACGTCAGCAACGTCATATGCTACTGCGGTGATTGGGGATGGTGACTCGGGATCCGACGACTCAGACGACTGGTGGTCATACCCGACAGCGATCGTGGTGAAGTGGGCGATTATTGGAGGGTTGTGCTTGGGGCTGCTCGCCTTGGTTTTGGGCGGATACTTGCACGTTCAACGGAGGATGAGGAAGGGCAAGGCGCCGTTGAGCTATCACAAGGTACGTACGCATCTGTTGCTTCAGTTCAGTTGTATCGCATTTAAACTCGGGCAATTGGGGGGTTGGCCATATATGCATTCAGTGGGAAGATAAGAGTTGCAAGTTTCCAGCAAAGCCAAGGCTAACATGATGTATGAAGTTCTTGGTGCCACCCCGTCAACTCAGGGCCTTCTACGCGGCACACCCCAGTCTCCCTGAGTCGCAGGTGTATTTTCGACGACACCAACAGCAGCAGTCGGCCTTTTTTGCACCGCCGTACGGGCCCGGCCATTCAGCTTCAACGGAGGCCGGGGTATATGCGATGGGATCGTACATGGGGCCGCCACCTCCGGCATATGGACAAGAGGATTACGTGCCAGCGTATTCGCCGCGTGAGGAGGGCAACAGCAAGGTGAATCCCGACCAGAATTATCAGGGAACTCCGGGTGCATCAGCAGCAGCAGCAGCAGCAGCAACCGCAGCAACCGCAGCAGTGACAGAGGGTCAGACAACTGGGGTCGTGATAGCGGCGGCGACGGCTACGGCGACGGCGACGGCGACGAGAAGGCAGGAAGAGGTAAGCGGCGAAGCGACTAGTTTGGGAGAAACAACGTCGCAAGCAGGGCGATCGTGAAGGGGTGGGTTATATGCATCAATAGCGACACATGCAGCGGGGCATAGAGGTGTTTTTTGCTTTTATGGGCCGTCATGTCAGCCGGAAGTGCTGGCCTTGATTGCGACTCTAAGAATGGAGTATGCGAGACTGGATCCTCGCGTGTGCGACAGAAAAAGCCACCAGACGATAGAAAGATTGATTAGTTTATCGACTATGGACTGAGATACAGAGGATAGGTGGAATGTATGGAATCTAGGATTTCTCCCAGAGGATGTAGACAGCAGCTCACTCTATATCCATGGCGTCTTCGTCGTGGACCTGCCACTGGTTGACAGGGCTTTGATCTGTGAGTGTTTCGTTGGCATCATCAGCCATCACAGGCTCGAAGCGCGCCCATGGTAGTGGCGGCGGCGGCGGCGGCGATGGCGGCTGGATGTCCTGAGGTCCCAGCTCTCGTGCCTCTTTCTGGCGTTCTCTGATGCGCTGCTTTGCCATCCTCATCTTCTGCTTCGCCTCAGCCTCGTTCTCAACCTCAGTGGGCGGGAGACCAAAGCTGCGGGGCTCTTTGTAGAGAATCAGGGCCTGGTTGTTCGGAGGCTCAGGTGCTCCTGCCGAGGCCGGGGTGGTGGTGGTCGCTTGGCGCAATATGTCGGCCGGGATGGCGCTGACTTGCTTATCGACGTCGTCGTGGAGGAAGAAAAGGCGCTCCTGCTCCTGTCTGCGTAGTTGCTCCTCTTCGGCGTCGATTTCGGCCAGTTCGGCGTCAAGGTCGTTGATGACAACTCGATTGGGGGTGTCGATGTTGATGGTGGGATTGTCAAGCATCATGCTGTCGGTCCATGTGGACGTGCGTGACGAAGAAGCGGACGCGGGAGCGACGGCGGCCGGCGGGGGGGTGTTGACGGCGTTCCTGTCGATCAGTGCGTGGTTGGGCGAGAGGAAGGGTGAAAGCGGTCCTCTGCCCGGTACGAATGGCGGCGTAGGTGTAAGGTGCAGTGGCGACGGGAGCGAAGAGGGCTGTTGAGGTAGCAGGTAGGCGGGGTGCGAGGTGGGAAAGGCGGACGAGTGTGGGAGCGCATGGCTGCTGGTGTTGGTGGTCGTCGTAGGCGCAGGCCCAGTCGTGCGTGGTGCCAAGCGTAGCTTCTTCAATCCGGTGGCAATGGAGGAGCGGGAGTCGGCAGGAGCGGGGTCATCATCGTTGGAGTCGTCGATGTCGGAGCGGCGGCGTTTCAGGCAGGGGTGGGGTTGCGAGTAGTCATGGGCCAAGTCGGCGGAAGGGGGAGAGAGCGAGGGGGTGGCGGGGAGGGCCATGGCCGGGGGGGGAGAGTGGTGGTCCGGTGCAGACGGGCTGCGGGTGTAGCGGCTGCGGGTGTAGCGGCTGCGGGTGTGGCGGCTGCGGCACTACGATAGGTTACCGTATCGATACACGGTCGAGACACATCGCCGCCGGCAGTCGCGTCTGGCCGGTTGGACACTTGCCTGCCACCCCAACGGAGACTGCAGTCACAGCGGCAGCGGCAGTTGCAGTTGCAGTGTCAACTCCAATGGCAATGGCAAGTGCAGCGGCAGCGACAGCAAAGAAGGCGCGGCTGGCGGCATAGAAGGCCATGGAAGGTCGCGCGCTGCGCCTTCCACTGTGGCAGCTGCGCCTGCACCTGCGCAGCGGGCCGGGCGGGACGACTTCCATTGAGAGGACAGTGGCAGTCGCAGATGCTGTGAGTCACCGCCACCACCCACTCGCTCCTCTCCCCGCCGACCACTCCGCTCTTCTGCGGCACGCGACCCCGTTCCGCCCGAGTCTGTGTCGTCTGTCCGCCCCGCGAGCCTGCCGCTTCCTCTGTACTCGGCCCGCCTGTCCTGAACCATCCTCGCTGCCGCCTTCGTCGCTGCCCTCGCCGCTGCCCTCGCCGCCGCCCGCCATGGCCTCGTCCGCTACTTCGACCACTCCGGCTGTGGCCCTCGAATGGCCGGCCCAGCGTGTGCGAGAGACGTTTTTCAAGTTCTTCGAGGGCAAGGGCCACACCTATGGTCAGTGTGCCCGCTGCTGCTGCTCCTGCTGCTGTTGTTGCTGTTGTTGTTGCTGTTGTTGTTGTTGTTGTTGTTGTTGTTGTTGTTTTTGTTGGTACTGACATCGCCAGTGCCATCGTCGCCCGTCGTCCCCCTGGCCGACCCCACCCTGCTCTTCACCAACGCCGGCATGAACCAGTTTAAGCACATCTTCCTCGGCACCGTCAACCCTTCGTCCAAAGAGGGTCAGTACCGCCGCGTGGTCAACTCGCAGAAATGCATCCGCGCCGGCGGCAAGCACAACGACCTTGACGACGTCGGCAAGGACTCCTACCACCACACCTTCTTCGAGATGCTGGGCAACTGGTCCTTTGGCGACTACTTCAAGAAGGAAGCCATTGCCTACGCGTGGCAGCTGCTGACTGAGGGCTACGGCCTGGACCGCGACCGGCTGTATGTGACCTACTTTGAGGGCGACCCTGCCGCCGGCCTGCAGGCCGACGAGGAGGCCAAGCAGCTGTGGCGCCATGTCGGGGTCGCCGACGACCACATCGTCCCGGGCAACATGAAGGACAACTTCTGGGAAATGGGCGACCAGGGCCCCTGTGGGCCGTGCTCAGAGGTGCATTACGACCGCATCGGTGGCCGCAACGCCGCCCACCTAGTCAACCATGACGACCCCGACGTGCTCGAAATTTGGAACCTCGTCTTCATTCAGTACAACCGCGAACCCGACAGGAGCCTGCGCAGTCTGCCCAGCAAGCACATCGACACCGGCATGGGCTTTGAGCGTCTAGTGTCGGTGCTGCAGGACAAGCGCTCCAACTATGACACCGACGTCTTTGCGCCCCTCTTCGCCGCCATCCAGGGCCTCACCGGCGCCCGTCCGTACACAGGCCGCTTTGGCGCCAATGACACCGACGGCATCGACACGGCCTACCGCGTCATCGCCGACCACGTGCGCACCCTCACCTTCGCCATCTCCGACGGTGGCGTGCCCAACAACGAGGGCCGCGGCTACGTCGTGCGCCGTGTGCTCCGCCGCGGCTCCCGCTACGCCCGCAAGTACTTCAACGTCGAGATCGGCGACTTCTTCAGCCGCATCGTGCCCACGCTTGTGCACCAGATGGGCGGCCTGTTCAAGGAGATCGGCCAGAAGCAGGACGACGTCAACGAGATCCTGCGCGAGGAGGAGCTCAGCTTTGCCAAGACCCTCGACCGCGGCGAGAAGCAGTTCGAGGTGTACGCCGAGCAGAGCAAGAAGCGTGGCGAGAAGCGCCTGCACGGAGCCGATGTCTGGCGCTTGTACGACACCTTCGGCTTCCCCGTCGATCTGACCCGCTTGATGGCCGAAGAGCGCGGCCTCAGCATCGACGACGACGAGTTCGAGACGGCACGCCTTAAGGCCCGTGAGGCCAGCAAGGGCGAGAAGAAGGCGGCCTCCGATCTACTCAAGCTCAGCGTCCACAACCTCGCCCAGCTCGACGCCAACCCCCACGTCACCAAGACTGACGATCAGGCCAAGTACCGGCGCGGCGACATCAATGCCACTATCCAAACCATCTTCCACGCCAACGCCTTCCACGACTCGACCAAGGGCCTGCCCAGCGGCGACCAGATCGGCTTGATTCTTAACAAAACCAATTTCTACGCCGAGCAGGGTGGCCAGGAGTTCGACACGGGCAAGCTTGTCATCGATGGCCAGGCCGCCTTTGTCGTGCACAACGTCCAGCTGTACGCCGGCTATGTGCTGCACACCGGCTACATCGAAGAAGGTCAGCTCAACGTGTGCGACGTCGTCATTGCCACCATCGACGACGACCGCCGGAAACCGATCATGAACAATCACACCGGCACCCACATCCTCAACTTCGCCCTCAGAGAAGTCTTGGGCGACGCCATCGATCAGAAGGGATCCCTCGTCGCCCCCCAGAAGCTGAGGTTTGACTTCAGCCACAAGGCCGCCGTCTCCGATAAAGACCTCGTCGCCATCGAGGAGAAGAGCACGGCCTATATCAAGCAGGGTGCCACTGTCTACGCCAAGGACGTACCTCTGAGCGTCGCCCGCCAAATCGAGGGCGTCCGCGCCGTGTTTGGCGAGACATACCCCGACCCCGTACGCGTCGTCAGCATCGGCATCGAAGTCGATCACCTCCTTCAGGATGTCCACGACAAGAGATGGAAGGAGGTCAGCATTGAATTTTGTGGCGGCACCCATGTCGAACACACGGGCCTCATCAAGGACCTTGTCATCTTAGAAGAGTCTGGAATTGCCAAGGGCATCCGACGCATCATCGCCGTTACCGGCTCTGACGCCTACCGCGTGCAAGCTCTTGCCGATCAATTCGCCACTAGGCTTGATGCGCTTGAAAAACTGCCCTTTAGCGCCGACAAGGAAGCCCAAGCCAAAGCCACCCAGATCGAGCTCAACACCCTCGAGATTTCTGCCGTGCGCAAATCCCAGCTCCGTCAGCAGTTCGACAAGATCAGCAAGAGCATCTTGGCCGAGCAGAAGAAACAGCAGAAGGAGCTGACCCAGCAGGGGTTCAATGCCGTCGAGGACTTCTTCGCCAAGCACAAGGATGCTAAGGCTGGTGTTGTTAGACTGCCGCCTACGGTGGCAGCCAACTCCAAAGTCTTGCCCGAGGTCGTCAAACATGTCCAACAGAAGCTGAAGGACCGAAGCGTCTATGTTATTGGCGCCGACGATGTGGGCAAAGACGATGGCCGTGTGGTGCACGGCTGCTTTGTCAGCCAGGTGAGTTCGTCTATATCTCGATCACAGTCCCCTTCCTGTCTGTGCTCAAGCTAACTCGGTCAACAGGACGCAGCAAAGGCCGGCTTGAATTCCTCCGACTGGGCTGCTACCGTCTCGAATCTCGTAGGTGGCAAGGCAGGCGGCAAGGGCCCCGTCGCCATAGGCAATGGCACAGATGTCACCCACGTCGACGACGCTCTCAAGGCCGCTACCGACTATCTAGACAAGTTCAAGCTGTGAGCTACTTACGTTTTCACTTTGCTTCTGGAGGCACACATCAGTCATGCAATTTAGATGGACAAGTACAGATCTCTTTTACCGCTGACGAGCCACTGTATGATACCCACTTGCAATTCCAGCGCATAGCTTGCCAATCAAAAGTAAAAGAATTTGTCTTCTTAATTATCATCCTCCCCAGTCCATTTCCATCCCTTCTCCCGTCATTTACTTCGCATTGAGCCACCTCACAGATGGTGGTTTAGGGGCTTCCCCGTGTTCGAGGGAGTTGGTTTTTTTCCTTTTTCTTGTTCTTATTCTTTTTATTTTTCTCCTCTTGTTATGAAATGTCGACGTGGACGGTGCGCACTGGAAACAGTTGTTGCCTGGCCAAGTAATATAGTGAAGGAAGGAAAGTGTTGTGAATGACGAAGGACTCCCAGTGGCAGGAGCGAGCGAGCTTGGCCATTTCGGTTCTGTCTCTCATTCCTTATCATCATCACTTATCTTTATTATCTATGACAGTCCTCTCATGTTTGGCTTTTGCCTTTCTTTGTTCCCCCTTGTGCCCCCTCAGAACAGAGCCTGTGTCGAGAATAGCAAGTTGGGAAGGAAGAGTGAGAGAAAGGAGTGCAGCCTTGCCTTGGCATTTTGGACGCCCTGCATACAGTATACTGGTACTGCATCCTTACCCTTGACTTACCCTTAACTTACCGATCCACCTAAAAAAATTCATAATCTTCTAGAGCATGTCTCTGCCGAAGAAAAAGCTAATTTTGACGTTTCCCTGTTAGTTCTATTCTAAATACAGCTATTTGAACATATGTATAGAAAATGTCGCCGCGATTGCCGTAAGGCTGTCTCTGACCAAACATGGGCCATCCTGAACGATCCCTTTCCCGCATGATCGTTTGCCGACCAGTGGCTTGAAGTGACCTCAACTTTCTGCTGGTTTATCCTGCCAATACACACGCGTTGGCTGCTGAGCTACGGGGCATTGCCGTCCAAGTCACAAAGTTAGAGTCCGGACGGTAGCCTAGTTCTCATTACGGGAATGAAGTCGCTACTGAGAGGAGGCACCTCTTCATCGAACGCACCATCGTTCCAGTGACTTGCACCATATCCAACACTAGAGTTTAACCCGCAATTGAGTTCCTGTACTCCCTTGCTGTCACTTCCGTCTGCCTCCCCAGCATAGCAATCTGAGGACCTTGATAATCTTGTCTAAGTAGAAGGTAGAATAAGCCCATAATGATTGTCAGTCCCCCAAAAATGACGCAAGTATAGTCTGGACAGCGTTAGTCAAGCCCCCATTTGCGATCGGGAGAATTCATACTCATGGTCTCAGCGGCTACCGGCATGCCGAACTGGAGACGTTAGCATCTGGCCAGCTAGCAATCAAACAGAAGAACTGACAGGAAAGCAGAAGATAACGATGAAGGCTAGCATGAATGCAGCAGCCACCCAATTCACGACAAACCCAATTGGTCCCTTCATCCAGAAATAACCTGGTATGACCCGTGATCGATTGGAAAACAGGTTTGGCAGGATAGCCGCAAGGTAAGACGCCATCGACACTATGTGCATTAGTCAAACTTCGAATGACATCCATAGAGGGGTTCTCGGTATAACTTACAAACGATGTATGAACTGGTGAAAGCGTTGAAGGCCGTCAAGTTACCCACGTATATGCTGGGCCAATCCAAGTCAGCATCTACAGGAAACATGTCAGGAGTAGAGGCCAATAACGAACCAGCCTAGAATAGTGCATATTGTTGCGCATAGCACGATGGAATACGCTGGAACCTTGAACCGAGGTGAGATTCTTGAGAAAACCCCTGCGAGTGGAGTGGCTTGATCACGGGCAAGGGTCCAAAAGATCTGGTCCTGTTAGAACTGATTTCCTGCCTTTATGCTAGAGCATGTGTCAAGGTAACATGCTGCCTAGTGACTTACCCTCGAGGCCGTCAAGTAGCACCCTAGGCAAGCAAGAGTAGTGGGAGCAAGCACCAGGAAGAGAAGTCCAATAGCTCCTGCCTCGGTTCCGGTTACTTGTCGGTATATTTCGCCCAGGGTAAAGGCATAAGAATTGTTAAACAAGCCGTCTAAGTCGGTCAAACCGTAGAAAACTGTGATCAAATACAAGATGCCTGTGATGAAGCCGATGACGTACTGATACAGCCTGGGTACCGTGAGCAAGATCAGCCAAGAAAAGATCAATACATTACTTACACTGCCAACGGGATATTCCTGCTAGGGCTTTTTGTGATGCCGGTCAGCATACGTCTGTGGTCCTTGCACATGTGTGCACTTACTCTTCCATCTCTTCCGCAATGTGGCTGGTCAAATCGGGGACACCAACAGAGAAGGCGCCGTTTAGCATGCCTAAGAGGAAAGCGAACCCAGAGCTACTGTAACCCGTCTCATTCGTGAAATCGCTCCAGACTTGGTGTGACGTTGAATATGGCCGCGCTTGTACGTGAGGCATAACCGCCGACACTATCACGGATACCAAGAATCCACCAACGATCAGAAGACCGCCGATCTGCTCCAGACGAGGAATTGCCTTGTTGAAGAATGTCACCACGCCGGCAAAGAGCCAGGCGCAGAAGATGAAAACAACGAAGACTTGCCAACGCTGATATTCATATGAGGGAGAATTGAGTTGCCCCATGGTAATGATGATAGCTGCTATTATTTGCAAGGTCACTGCCGTCGCGAATACCCAAGCGAAGAAGTTCCACCATCCTGCAAGGTATCCAAGAAGACGACCATAACTTCCTGCTGTCACAGTTGCCCAGTGATAGACACCAGCTGAAGAGGGAATTGCAGATGCCAGCTCGGCGATTGAAGCGGCGACAAACCAGTAACAAACTGATACGACAATGAATTCGTACAAGATCCCGGTTGGTCCTCCATTGTAGACGGCGACGGCGATCGTGCCGGCTAATGCGATCCAGACATTCCCGGTTGTGATTGCCGTAGATATAACGCTGAACGAGCTGAAGAGTCGCTCGAGTTCTTGGTGATGGCCCGAAACATTAATTATCTCGTCATCCTGAATATCTGGAAGGCTGGATCGACGTCGGGCTGCCTTATCTGCGGATTTATCGTCCACATAAGGTTGCAGATCAATCTTGTCAGTCTCCATTTCACGGTTTGAGGTAAGAAAGAGCCAGGGTACTGAAGGATGTTGCTGTGCTTGGACCCAAGGGCCAGGCCCAACTTATAAAGTCGAAACCATCCCATTGCCCCAGCCTAGAAGGCAGAGCCGGTGAGATTTCCCGACAAGGCGGTTATCGTACTGTAGGTGTACTGTACCTGTTGAGCAATGATAAGGAGCCGGACCAATGATAAATCTCATTCTCATATCGGACACTATCTCGGTAGCAGTAGCCACTACTCGCGCCACGCCCCACTTATTTGGGACTCGCCAAGCTCGCACCAGCATAAGCTGGTGCTGGACACCAGTTTAGCCAGATCACCAGTTTAGCCATTTTTCACCCCCCCGGCCCTAAAATCGTATCAGAAATCGTCTACCCAGCTCAGAATCGATCACTTCTGCTCGAGGTAGCTTCCCAGATATCCTCCACTTACGAGCCTCTTTTGCAGCTGCTTCAAAGCAAGATCTGCGCTGATTATATGCCTTCAAATCAGCAAGCTCAACCCTTCTCCTTGCCTTCATCAGCAGGTCTTCCTCCCTCTGCTGTACCATTTCACGCCCCCCTCCACTGTTAATACCCCCCCTGATTGGAGTGGGGCATTTTTCATTGCTCTGCGTTGTTTTGCAATCTCTTCAGCTAGTTTTGTTCTTCCTAGATCTCGTTGTCTGGACTAGCTCAGATGCTAGAGATAGTGACCCTCGGATAAAACGACCTAGATCATGGCTGAAATCTAGGTCCAGACCTTTATCCTCCTGTAGAACCATCTCTAGGCTCTTAGCTACCTTGTTGATTTATCTGAGAGTCAATAGAGTAGTAAATGGTGATGAATTAGATACTTCTGGAGGGGGGGTAGGTGTTTGTTTAGCCTGGCGAGCCTCTAGGGCTTGAATGACCACCTAAGGATTAGGTGGCTATATCCCAGTGTCAACAACACAAGATAATTGCACGTGATCACACGTGATCTGCAGCCGCCAAGACCGCCAAGCCTTCCCGTTATAAGCATTTTCTATCGCTCTTTCAAACAATCATTTCTTCTTATCACTCTCGATTCAATCAAATCGACGGTCAGATAGACGACCAAATCGACCCCGACCGCCGTCGTCAACCATTGATCGCCGCCGCA
>QQXO01000184.1:0-47004 GCA_003709845.1 Chaetothyriales sp. CBS 134916 | reverse complement strand
ATAATTGCATCAAGTTCTTCCTCCGCGGTCTCGCGGCGCGTACCGCGCCTTGACATCGCGGTGCCTGCTGTCCTCACAACAGCTACACGGCAATTACAGGGAGATCTGCGATCCCGATTGTTGTCCAAAATCAATTAGGTCTATAAGAGATAAGTATATAGCCAAGATTATTACTACTGATATAGTTTATATATAATAATAGTAGGAGATTAAGTACTAGAATAAGCCCTAACTAAGTGCTATTCAGAACTAATTATAAGATTTATATTAATATTATAGATAATATCGCCGAGAAGAGGGTACCCGCTACCCAGGACTAAATCCAAAAGCTTCATAAACTCTAAGAACAGCTAAGATATAACCTAATTATATCCTAAGAGTATATAACTCACTACTATAATACTAATTATATACCTAAGTAGTTTAGGATAGGCGATCTTATTAAGCTATCTATAAAAAACCTTAGGCTTAAGGTTTGAAAGCTAGTACCCTGATAGATAGGCCTATTTCAAGTACTTAAATATATTAGAATATAAGTGTATTATATAGCGCTACTAGAAAAATATACTTATTTACACAATATATTCCTAATCTAGCTACTTAAAAGCTACTGCCGCTAATATAATGATAATAGCCTGATATAGATACCTGATCTCGAGGACCCCTAAGATAAATAGGAAGTTGAGGAAATACAGGACTATAAGATAATTAATAGAGTGGTTTATTATCTAGTTAAATAGATAGGTTAGCCCTCTAAGTATAATTCCTACAAGCCTATAAGGTACCTACTTAATATACCTGAAGTAATAGCGAGATTCAAGAGGAAGCGCTCTAAAAAGCGATGTAAGCGAAGCAAACCTAAGGATAAGGATTAGGCGATAAGGATATCACCTTTTAAGAAGAGGGTAGTTATAACAGGACTCTACTGGGGGTATTGGCGAAAAGTACTATAGAGACCACAATACAACAGGTATTGTAGGTCTCCCTGCCACCAGGGCTATAGCACAGAGCTTAGTCGCTACAGAAGCAGTGCCCTGATATATATAAGGAGTATAGTTATGAAACCCCCCCGAAGGATTGTCACTAGATCTAAGGGAAGGCTCTCCTAACCTCTCCCAGCCTCAGGAGGAAGACCCAGCCTTCTCCCAGCCTCCGCAGTAGAAGGAAACCCTGCTGCTATATTAGTATATATAGAGGGATATAAAGAGATCCTTCTACAGGACTCTTTATAGTCTGATAGCTAGTCTCAAGGACTATATACTGTATTAGTATCTTGTTGTGTTCCCCCGTTGTCTATCTAATTATCCTACCTGTACAGTGGCCGTATAATACTGTTGTTCGCCAGACATCAGGCCTAGAACATCTCAACAGCCCTCCTATACTTACGCAGCATAGGGATACTCTTACAGGATGAGATAGATGATTTTCAAGGCACAGTTGATTCCTCCTTTGTAAGCCAGAAGGATCCAGTTGTATTTTGGGTGTACAACAAACATCGCTGGCCTTGAGTTGTAAGAATAGTATTCGATATCTATGGAGTCCCACCAACTGAGGCAGATAATGAGCGGTTGTACAGTCGGATAGGAGATATAGTGATGAGGAAGAGGAATCGTTTATCAGCAGCTACAATTGGAGCTATTCAGAGTCTTCGGCAGTGGGATGAGGATAGGATAATCATATAGAGACCGCATTAGCTATATTCAAGCAGGCGGTCTAGTCCAAGCCTGCTGGACTGTGGGCGGTCCAGTCCAAAGCTTCCGGTTCGACAGGCGGTCCAGTCCAGAGGCCTTGGACCAACCAAACCGCCTATTTAGAACACTGCTTTTCGCCAATGCCCCCGGTAGAGTCCTGTTACACAATGCCTATACATTGAAATAGTTGGAGAAGGTTTTCCTTCCTGAGACCTATTGTGAAGGGGAATGGCGAGCATTATTCATTGATGGTCATGGAAGCCATTGTACAGGGGAATTTCTCTATAAGTGCCTCTATAATCAGGTTATACCTATATATTTAATCCCTTATACTAGTTATTTAATGCAGCCTTACAATCTTGGTCCATTTGCTTAACTAAAGTGTCTATATAGCAAGAATATCAGCAAATACATCAAAGTTGGCAAAGTAGATATTAATCGAGCTGATTTCAATGTCCTCTATACAGAGACTCGACTCTAAGCAATGACCAAGCAATATATCCAAGCTGGTTAGTCAAGAAGTGGACTAGAACCAATCAATATAAACAAAGTACTTGCAAAAGACGAAATATAAGCATTTCGACAATCAACTCTAGATCTATTACCTCTACAGACCTTGGAGTTTATAACACCAACCAACAGAAAGCAATTCTTGGGTATCTCACAAGAAATCGCGAAGACATTGACTCCTGGATAACGATATCAACTCCATCAACTCGAATATGCCTATACAAAGGAGGTAAATGCCTATATCTCGCTCTCTACAATAATATCTACTACTCGTAAGCATAGATATAATGAAGAAGCAAAAGGAGTTCGTAAGAGACTCAAGAAAGCAGATGAAGATATAGTATAGGATCTAAAGGATGTCATGAAGGCTCGAGGACACAATGAGAGGGAAATTGAGGAGTATTTATACCTGCGGGCGCAGCGAGATATCCTGTATAAATGAGACAATCAGGATAGGTGCCCTACTTTCCCTATACACTAATTGTAGGCCAAAATTGCAGCAGAATTGTGATATATAATAGGTATTTGTTTCTTAGTGCAGGAATTCATTCGGTCTCGGCAAGTGACCAGTCTCGCTCTGCGACTCTTGGCGTTAGAATCAACACTGAAACCTTGGAGTTGCCTGATGCTACTTCCCAGAAGATGATGGCATGAGCAGCAGGCTGCACTTGGATCCACTTAAATGCTACTTCGTGTGATAGGACCTTTCCCACGAAATGTATTTTACAGGCCGTTTTGGGGCGCGGAGAAAGTAACCAGGAAATACAGCATAAGCTTAACAAGTAATTAGCCGCTGAAATCATAGCAGATCAACCCTCCTTTCTCAACGCCAGAAAATAGATCCATAGGTAGTGCCAGTCCACCGATTTTGTCTCCATTTAGATTCATAATCAAACAAGAGGCTTAGTTCGTACTCAGATTGGCATCTCCTTCACTGCTCATCTCCCTTTAAGTACTTGTCTAAAATTTCCCTCAAGGTCTTCCTTTTCACGGGTTTACCGACAAAATCATCCATGCCTACACTCTTGCACGCATCCCTATTCGTTTCATGGTCAAAAGCTGTCAAGGCCACAATTGGTGCTTTGAAACCCATCTCGCGAATCAGCCGGGTTGCTTCACAACCATCCATATTGGGCATTTGGATGTCCATGAAGACAAGCGATATGTTGGTCTCTGAAGGTGAGTCGATATGGGAGCGAATTCGTTTGACAGCTTCCAGGCCGTCTTCGACCAGAGTAATGTTGGTAAATTTTTCCAGCTTAAGCATGCGGGTAATGACTTCTTGATTAACTTTGTTGTCCTCGGCAACGAGGATGTGAGAGTCCGGAAGCTGCGAAATTACCTGGTCTGGGGCTTTTGGAGTTAGAGTAGGTTTAGCAGAGGCTGTTGTAGATTCCGCTGAAGTAGAGATAACTGGGAGAGCTTCCTCTTGCGTGTTTTCTGGTCCCAGATCAACTGGTTCTCGATGGCAATCAGGATCTCCCACATTTGACAAAACAGGCTGGGGTTTGTCAAGAATCGTTCCTGGTGATAGCTGACGAGGCAGTCTTGACTTCAAAGACCAAGCGGCATTCCTAGCTTGATTTTCTTCAGTTCCACCAGCCAGGTTTGGGTGCGAAAGAGTAAGAGCTCGTGGGTTCTCTAGTCGGGTTTGCGACTTGGAATGGCCTGGAACGGACGAGTCTCTCACTGGCTGTGGTGGTGTCTTGACACCGGTTCGAGCTAGAGATCGTGTGGATTGTGTTGAGAGAAAACCGGCTGAGCCTGTCAAGGTAGAGTGATTGATCGAAGGATGTCTTGAACCCGGCGCTATCGAGCCAGCGACCGAAGGTACCTCCTCTTTTGAATATCTGAATGGAAGAGTACAGGTGAAAGTGCTGCCAATGTCCACAGTACTCTTCAGGTGAATACGACCGCCCATTAACGCCACGAGCTGTGTACAGATCGCTAGGCCAAGGCCTGTACCACCGTGCTTGCGACTCAAGGCCAAGTCTCCTTGCACAAATGGCTTGAATATTTCCTGTCGTAGATGCTCCGGCACCCCCGGTCCAGTGTCTTCAACCTCAAAATCAAAATTCAGGGATCGACAACATTCGTGTGGCGGCTGTGTCGCTTGTTCCGAAGACTCGGATGCATTAATGACTGTTGTTCCGGAGTCCTTATCGCCTAGTTCCGCGAACGCTCCAGGAACAAAGTCTTTACATCTAATGCGCACCTCAATCATGCCTTTCTCGGGTGTGAACTTTAGGCTGTTGCTGACAAGGTTCATCAAAACCTGCAATATTCGGTTCTTGTCTCCCAAGAGTGTCATATCACGGAGCGGTCCTGTATCAGCGGGGCCTCTGGCGAGATCTTTAGTGTCGGCACGCATCAGCATCCGCCCAACATCAGAATTGGCCACTATGACATCTTCTGGAGAATCATCGGCGTCTAGCGTGTTAGTGCATTTCACACCTTGAAACACAACCCTGAGGTTAATGTCCTTCTCCCGAGCCTGCTTCTCGAATATCGATATGATTTGTGTTCCGATGTCGCCCAATCTGAAGTTCCTATGCTCGATGGAGAGCTGTTGGCCATATGAGTTACGGCTGAAGGTGAGTAGATCGTTCAAGAGGCGCGCAAGCAAGTCCGAGGACTTGTAGATGATGTTGAGAGACTCTCGAACTCTGGAAATGTCATCTTCCTGCATAGCAACTGAACACATGCCAATGATGCCGTTCAGCGGAGTTCGAAGTTCATGAGACACATTGGCAATGAACAGTGTTTTGCTCTCGTCGGCAGCCCTAGCTAAGTCTCGACTCTTCTCCAGCTCGGCTGTGCGTTCCTTGACACGATCTTCCAGTCGTGCATACTGCACTTTCAATTCGTCCGACATCTCGTTGAATGTAGTTGTCAGATCAGATAACTCGTTGTGGACTAGATGTTTTCGGTCCGGCACCCTTTCTGGTATCTGAAACTGCCGCCGTCGCTGCATCTTTGGCTTTCTGACTGTTCGCAGTTTCTCCAAGATAGGACCATTGGCCTTCTCAATGCTCTTCAGGGATTCAGGATCAGTCGTGCTGCCACTCGAAGTGTCTGGAACTTCGGCCTCGTACATCATGATTGAGTTTTCTGTTGCGATTTTTAAGGCACGTATTGGCATCACAGCATAGTGAGCCAACGGGAAGCAGATAACAATGATGGCAGCGAAGACTGAGAAGATGCAGATAAGAATAGTATTGCGGAGTTTGTTGATTGGTTCCATGACCTCGGCTCGCGATGCTTCGAAAATAACGACCCAGTCAGCGATATTCGACTTCACTTGTGCATATCCGCATGAGATACGTTGGCCTGCTTCGTTATGCGAGGAGAGGTGTGAGTCTGCATTAGCTTCCCTGTATGCATCTCCGACAGCAGGATAGGCGCTGATCGGGAAAGGTAGACCGGGGTTGGCTGCAAGTTTAGGATGACGACTCGGCATCGAAGGTTGAAAAACAAAGCGTACATTGATGTTCTGGTCTCCAGTCGCAGCTTCCTGTCTCACGGTTGGTGGGAACAAATTGTAGTTGGCAAGAGGCCCAACAAGGAGAACTTCACCAGCGGACTCAAGATCCGTCAAGTTGGCGACAATACCATAGAACAGGCTCGAATCCAGAATGACTGTCAACCAGCCTAGTGTCTCAGCTGTGTTAGTGTTATTGTCGATAGCGATGGTCATGGACATTATGGCAGAGGTATTGTCAAGAAACAGGGGGCCAAGCAAGATAGCCGAGGAATTGTCCAAGGCATGATTGTTGAAGGTAACCACTGTTGTATTATCGGATCCTGTCGACCAGGTGAGATTGGGGTAAAGTTGCGCTGGGTAGCCACCGTCGGGATCTCCAAGGTAAACACGAGATCCATTTGAAGAATAGAACGGAAGTGGCACTTGCTTGATTGTCTGCTCACCCGTGACCATCACAATAGCAGATTTGTTCTGGCTGGCTGGGCCATTGGGTGGGTATATAGCGGCTTGGAGGAGCAGATTGTCGTCGACACCACCGGCAAGCGCGTTGCTCAGCTGAGTGTACGTGAGCAAACATCATGAACCGGCTTTAGGAGGACAGACTCACCTCAAGCTCCAGGTCAGATGTACTCGTGTGATTGCCGTCTCCATACTCGTTAAGCGCCTTCTGGAGCGCATTCCGAGTTGCGACAGAGAGTGAGAGATCTTTGTACAATTGCAGAATTTGCGAAACTTGTGTGGCTTTAAGATTTGCAGAAACAGAAAGTGTTTTAGATCTGCGACAATCAGCATGCAACGCGGCTGAATGAACCTCGGATCTGCAGACCGAATTTGAGTGACGAAGTGGTATGATTCCCTAGAGGACGGTAAGCACTATTGTTTCCGGCAAAAAGCTAGTGATGCATACATCCACTGGGATTGATAGTCAGCCAAGCACGCTCACAATCAATACAGACTTACTGTCGAGAGCGACAACACCATCAAAGCCAGCAAACTCGTCACGGCAACGAGAATGCATAGTTGCTCACGAATGCGAATGCGAAGCTGCATCGGTTATGCCCAAGTTTGAGCAACGATCTAAACGAATATCTCCTCATCCGGCTTGCGAAATGGCCAGCATTTCATTGCGGAATGTCGAAAGCAAAAAGAGAAAGCCGTCGAATGCGTTCGTATCAAATCGTACTCGTTCCGGTGCCCGGATTAACTACCGGTAACTAAAGGTCTGTTCAGGGGCTGTGGGTGAATGAAGTCAGGGCTGTTGGTTGGCTATTACCTAGTTAGCAGAAATGCCAGCACCAGAGCAAAGCAAGAAGGTCCCACTGTTCAGCTTGCTGCCTACGATGTCTAAACCTTATTGTGTAAGTGCATCTGTGGCACAAGACAAGCACAAGGGGCATTTGTTTGGAGCTGTGTGCTTCTGCGCTAAACCTTGAATGGCGTGGGTCGTTAAAAGCCTTGAGAGTTTGCGTAAGCGCACAACGCTTACGTGCCCTTTTTCTTTTGTGTTGATAGCACATGTAGGAATGTGTGCAACCTCGTCGTATTCAAATAAAAGTACACAGTCTGTCTAGTAGATTGATGCACGGCTTGTTCTCGCATCACAGCCATTACTGCTCCCAATTTCCATTCTGCAGATGCCGTTGTACTAATCAGACAACATGTCGCTGGTATTCTCCCCTAGCTGAACCCTCATCTATGCCCTCGCAATGGCATACCTCAACGTGTAGATATGTTCTAAGAATGTTGCTGTTCGTGCCTCGTGAGTCAATGTATGTATTCTGAGCAAGGATATCGCCTCCAGATCCCATCTCCATTACCGCTCAATGCCACTGCTCCTTTTTCAAACGTACCGTCTGGCTTTCGACGGCACTCCCCCTAAATTCTGCCTTGTGCAGCTGCACGTCCTGCGGCCATGCGACTGGCCATCTCTTCGCTACCTTCGCTATTATTCCGTTGCCTCATCCACCTGCCGAGTTCGTCAAGGATCTAATCAGGTATGAGTCATCGTCTTCATTGACACGAAATTCATGACTGAGATGTGGTCCTACTATCTGCAACGTTGAAGAAAGCAAGTGGGAGTTTGGGACGGGGATTCTGGAGGTCGACGGCACGCTGGACGGAAAGCTGAGTAGAGTGTTACTCTTCATGGGTGACACAAGAGCGGCGGTGTGGTGCCATGGATCAATCGCGGGAGTGCAGAAGGGCTAGCATGCCGGAAGCTAGAAGGTAGGGACAGCCAAGATGTGACTGACAACATGCTCGCAACATTGGTAAAGTCAGCAGAGAGTATGTGTTTTGGGCAAGTGGACAAGGTGTCTGGCCACTGCCACTACAGCGACGTGAAGTTTGAGCTCCGTCCAGTCTGTGTGCGTGCACAAGCTGCAGCAGGACTAGTGAATTAGAGATCACGAACTGGGTCTTCATCCCCAAAGAGTCTCTCAGAGACTTGGATGGCGCGAGCTGGGATGGCTGGAAGGGCAAGCTTGGGATGTATAGCTGAAGCGAGGGGGTTGAGAGGTTTTTTTGTAGACGATGTGGCGCCAACATTGTATATTGCTTAAAGGAACGAGGCACGATTGATCTTCCCGTGATTCTACTGCATGCGGTAGAAGGGTCAAAGACTAATAGTCTGCTGCACTGGAACGCAGATGACGACAATGTGGCACACGCTGGCGATGGATTGGATCTTAAGCTTTGTCGCGAAGTTGGTAGGAAGGGGTATCGAATACGACTACGGGCTGAGATATCCTCGAAAGCATACCTATACATACACAGTAATATCGCTTACCGACTCCACTAGTACATACAGCCTGGGGTACATGCTTATGCTGCGAATCGCTGCTCGGCAGCCTTCCAGTTAATGACGTCCCAGATGGCGCTGAAGTATTCAGCCTTGCGATTCTGGTACTGAAGGTAGTACTGTAGCTGCGTTAGCCCAGGCAAATACCTCTTAGTGTCCGACTTACAGCATGCTCCCAAGCATCAACGCCGAGCAAAGGCTTAAACTGGCCAACGACAGGATCTTGGTTGGCGTATGTCTTGATGCCAATGTTGCCTGTCTGCGTGTCTTTGACAAGCCATGCCCAACCACTGCCCTGGATGCCGGCCAGAGCTGCGTTGAACTTCTTCTTCAGCTCATCCAAGCTCCCATATGTGTCATCGATTGCCTTGGACAGAGCTCCAGCAGGTGGTTCTCCACCTCCCTGACTCTTTGGAGCCAGGTTCTCCCAGAAGAGCGTATGGTTGATGTGTCCACCACCATGGAAGTCGATCAGAGGGAGGAGGGCAATCTGGGTAGCAATATCATTGCTAGCCTCGGCCGCAGCGAGCTTCTCGGAAGCATCATTGAAGGAATTTACGTAGGTCTGGTGATGCTTGTTGTGGTGCAACTCCATGATTTGGCCAGATATCGCCGGCTCAAGGGCGCCGAAGTCATCTGAATCCCTGTTATAAGCTTCGAGAACCACCTTTGATACAGTTAAGCATACATTTAAGGTCGGGGAGCGTGACTTTCGTTCGGATAAAGGTTCGGTCTGCTGTTCCAAGGCTTCGGAATGGTTGGGTGGTGGACACTGCTCTCAAAGCTGAGGGACGAGCTGCAGTTCTGAGTAGAGACGCCATCTTGATATCAGTCGGACAGAGTGAGGAAGGAGAGATGGAGGGAGTGCCGGATGCGCAATTGACCTGGGTAACTGCTTCTGACGTATCTAGTAATCGGATTGACGTGCGTGCCCCAGCTCCCTTAAGTACATGTTAACTCCGGCCACCATTTTCTTTATCTTCCCACCCTTGATACTACAGCAATCTTGCCTGGCTCTCTTTCCATATCAGCCTCAAATCTCAGGAGTCTCCCGAATTTCCTTGCCTTCATATAGTGTTACCTCTCCGTGCCAAGATACGTCTGTGGCTGGTGAAGCTGTTGTTCTTTACTCAACCCCAGCTAACAACACCCTTAGGTAAAGATTTCTAGTGATTCACTGACTGTATGCTCACCTACACAGGTTAACCAAATATGCAAACCTTTTTCTGAGGTTACGTTGGGCACGTCACCTAGATATAGAGTAGCAAAAATGTCAAAAAAGATATGTTGTCTGTAGATTGAACATTCAAGTCAATTTGTTACTGTTACAAACTACAGGGTCTAAGCAGGACAATCCTAACCTTCAGATTTTTGGCCAAGTGAAACCTCAGTCTGATGCCCAACTGTAGAGATCGTTGCGAAAGATGTTCCTTGAATAAACTCGTTTATATCGCCTAACCTATCACGACTGATTTGTGGCAAGTTACTGTAGCAAGTACTATAGCAATAAATTATTCGCCTGCAGCTATTCCCGAAGCGGTAGGCCCGCCTAAACCGCAGGTGGATCCAACACTCGAAGACGCACCTTCAACGTTATACGTAGTTGCCTCTGATCAATTAACACAATATGACACAGATGAGTCATCAAGACATTCGAGAAGTGGCTCAAGTCCCCTTTTGAGGACGCCAGTCCAGTTTTTTTTGGTGGTCGCTGTAGAAAACTGCGCGAACTGCAGGCTGAGTCAAGACTGTGCCAACATGAGTTCTTCGGAAGGCGAGCCATTTCAGCTACGCGACTATGACGATGAAGACACAGATGATGAGCGCCCAAACAAGCGGAGGAAGACAATGAGACCCCTGCGAGGTAAGGGCATCGGCTTTGTCTCTTCCACTATTCAAACCAACGACGAGGAACAGGCCGAGAACGAGGATGAAGATGAGGACGTCGACGACGAGAGACCTTCAATGGGCCTGGGCATGGGTAGTTTTAGATCCGACTTCAACATTGGAGAATATGCTGGCCAAGCGGATCGACGTGCCAGTCCTGAGCGGGATGCAACACCTACCTCAGAGCAGCCGCGTGGCGGTGCTGGGCCCTCGGCTTTCAGTGCAGGTGGGAGGCTCAACATGAACTCTTTCGCCGCACGAATGATGGCAAAACAGGGGTACGTGGAGGGGCAAGGTCTTGGAAAGTCCAGTCAAGGTATTGCCGAGCCCATCCAGGCGATTGGAACATCCCACCGAGCAGGCCTGGGGGCAGGCACAACGCCCGCTCCTCCGCACCGCAAGCTGCAGAAAGATAGAAATCAGTCTTCTAAGCCATCGACGCCAGGAGCGGCGACACCGAAACTGAAGGCGCCACCAAAGACCAAATACACAGTTGCTGCCATCGAATCGCGTGGACTTCATGTTCCAGAGACTATCAAATCGGTCATCATAGATGCAACAGGCTCAGAGAAGAAGACAATATCGTCGCTTTCCGGTATGTCTACACCAACCCGGGAAGGCACGCCGGCTCTGGAAGCATCAAAGGCCTCGACTCGCGTCAAGCTGCAGCTCCAAGCTTTTGCTGAGGCTTGGGATAGCACAACGAATGCTCTGAATCATCTTGAGCTGGAGGAAAAGCAACTGGGTGCATCAGTCGAACTCTACGATTCCGAGCTCGAGAAGTACCAGTCCCTGATCAACACGTTCGAAAGAGTCAACTCAGACGACTCCTCGCAGACGCGTGCATGGTCAGATGTTGTTGCTCGCTTGGAAAGAATTCAGAGCGACTACTCTTCCTACATAGAGGAACTTGAGCTTCCCGCTTTGGCAGTATCCTGCCTCGAAGCACCATTCCGAACAGAGCTGACCAAGTGGGATCCGCTCAGCGACCCGGCCAATCTGACAACAGACATCACACTACTGTCCGCCATCCTTGATATTGAAAAGACAAGGACAAGCACCAACATCAAGCGCACAACGCCTTACGCTTCCTTGCTTGTGTGCCATTGGTACCCTCAGATTCGCACTGCTCTCAAATCCTGGTCCATCTACAACCCGGACCCGGCCTACAATCTGATCACGGCCTGGCAGCTCCTCCTCCCCACCTGGCTCGTCTGCAAGATTCTCTCTGAACTCATCCTTCCTTCCCTCATCACAGGCGTCCATCGTTATCCTAAGCTCGTTCCTTCACTGCCAGGCAGTGACCTACACACCGGTGCAGGCGGCAGTCGCGGCAACAACAACAACAACAGCAAGTCCAAGAGCGCACCGGATCTCCATTCATGGCTCTTCGACTGGTGGTCCTTGCTCTCCTCCCCGGACCTCGACTTAGAGCTTTTCCCCACGTTGCGCTCCGCAGTTAAAGAGAAAGTCACCACCAAGGACTGGCTCGTGTGGAAGCCACTTCTGGGCAGCAGCAAGAAAGTCGCTCCTACGCTCCCAACGCCTAGCATCGGTACCCCCACGGCGGCACTGGAGGTGGCCTCGTTCAAGGAACAAGTGGAGGAATGGTGCGCCGAAAACAATCTACTCATGCGCTCGACCAACAAAAGCGACCCGTTTGGACGGCTGCTGTACCGTCTACAAGACCCAGCTGGTGGAGGGTCACGCAGCAAGGGTATTCTTGTGTACTTGCTCGACGATGTCGTTTTCAACGAGGACGGGCAGCCCTTTGGCTTGGATCATGTGCTCCTGGAAGAGGCCACTCGAAGAAAGCAGTAATTGAGAGATATGCCCTGGCAACGTGGGAGGCAGGGATGGGCCAATGTTTTCCTTGGTCTGTATGACGTACTCCGGCCTCGAAAAAAATTTTCCAAATCGAAATTCGTATCTTCCCATTTCTTACTGTAGGCAAAAGTGGTTCAAAATACATGTATAACGCAGAGAGCTGGCAAGATCTATCAGAACCCTACCATGTAAGATGGACAGATACGCAAGGCTCCTTGCAACAACCGACTGCACCCTACCTGCCTGCCTGCATACCAATCTATGCTCTGTTATCTCATACGTGCTCAGCCCTGGCCTGTACAGTAGCCGTACAGTACAGTAACCGCACAGGACCGGATCACACACACCAAAGACCGCGCAGCTGGACTGGAGACTTTCACATACAAGCGGCGCCGTCGATACCCAGGACCTTGCCGTTGATCCACTCGCCGTCTTGGCTGGCCAAGAATGCGGTAACGCGGGCGACATCGATGGGCTGGCCAACGCGGCTCATGGGCGACCAGGTGGCAGCATATTCGTCGACTTGATCGTCGGTCAGGTTGGCCCCATTAGGGATGTACTCTCGGCAGACGGCGTGGTACATGTCGGTCTTGATGCCACCGGGAGCGACAGCGTTGACGGTAATCTTCTTGTCACCGGCATCGATGGCCATGCAGCGCACGAAGGTCTCAATGGTGCCCTTGCTTCCCGAGTAGACCGTGTGTTTGGGGACGCCCTTGGCCTGACCGGTGATGCTGCCCATGAGGATGATGCGGCCACCAATCTCGAGGTTCTTGTACGCTTCTCTTGCCACAAAGAACTGGCCTCGTGTGTTGATGGCAAAGACGCGGTCATACTCCTCCTCAGTCACGTCCTTGAGATGACCGAACGAGACGACACCCGAATTTGAGACGACAATATCGAGCTTGCCAAAGTGCTTCTTGGCCTGCTCGAACATAGACACGGTCTCAGCTACGTTGGCCACGTTGGCCTTGATGGCGATCGCATCGCGGCCCAGTGCCTTGATTTCCTTCACAAGCTCGTCCGCCGCCGCGGACGAGTTGGCGTAGTTGACCACCACATCAGCGCCACGGCGGGCGAGCTCAAGTGCGGTTTCGCGGCCCATACCACGGCCTGCATTATCCCGTCAGTTTATTGTGTTGCTAGTAGAGGATGGCAATGTTGGTGTCAAGGGGAAGGCGCGGTGACAGAGAAAGTGCCAAGTGGCTCCCTTATTCTGAGGCCAAGGAAAGAGCATAAACATACCGGAGCCAGTGACAAGAGCAACCTTGCCCGTAAGCAGATAGCTTGCCTCTGGAGCAGCACCATTGGCGAGTTTGGTGGCATTGCGAGTGGCCATGATGGCGGTGAGGGGGAGAAATGACTTAGCAGAGACTCGACAGGCGGCGAAGAGGGGTTAAAAGGTGTGCGTTTGAGCCTAAGGGCAACGCAGCCAAAGAACAAAAAGGATGTGCAACGGTGAAGGTGTCTAGCAAGAAGGAATCTGCTGAAGAATATGTATGGGTCAGAAAAAAATCAATAAATCTAGCAACCTCAGGGCTCCGGCTCAAAATGTTTGCCATTTATTAGGGTTCGGACACAGAGGCGGTGCGGTACGCCTCACCGCGTTTGAATGTCTCGGTGTTGGCCGCCAAATCTCGCGAGCCCCAATTGGGGCCGTACACTACGAACAATAGCTTAGCAAGGATTGGTTGGCCGTGCCTGGCTATCCTTCTCCCTGCAACCCGGCCGTTGAACAGCGGCGAGCACAAGACAAGTTAAGTTGTCCATGCCTCTGAGTGACTATTAGGTAGGAAGGGCTATAGCTATCGTGGAAGTCCAACAGCAAGATCCGCAGGGTTGAGAACTCAGGCATCACGGCGTCGAGATCGTGTGGCCAAGAGTTATGGTGTTTCTCGAAATAAATCTCCAATCGAGGGGCCAAATTCCCGCCTTTGGTTCGACGATCGCCGAAAGCTCGATCCGGACCCCTGCAGCTTCCTCTGTCCGGCGCTAGTGAAGCGACTCGATGGGCTCCGAGTGGCCACTCGCTATTGCAGTACCGGTATTATGGCTACCGGATACTTTGGTACGGTTCACCAGTGCCTAGCTTTCCCCAAGAAATCTCCATCTGCACTGGGTCGGCACGAAATCACTTTTTCTACCTCAGGCACGCGAATCAAAACTGCAGTATCAGTGCCAGAAAAGCATGTGATGACGATATGATACCTACCCTGACATGGCTAAAATAAACATATTTGCCACAGGCAGGTAGATGGGACAGCCCTCTCTGTGCTCATCATAGGGAACTTGGTCTGGGTTGGACCAGCCTGAGATAAGGGAGAGCTTTACTTGGCCTTGATTGTCAGAAAAGCAAACTGCTGCCGGCTCTGGACGTAAAAGAAGTTTACGGTGATAGAGACTAGTACTGAGTGATTGCCACCAAGCTCTCTCAGGCAAAGTCACCCCGTTCTGCCCTCAGCTTGTCATATCTGAGTACAGCTCCAAGCAAGACTTGGGCTCCGATCGCACTGGGATTCATGTCAGCATCACTATTCCTTCGGAACGCTCTTCCACTTACCAATCTTCTGGACTGCAATATTCCTGGGGATTGTGGCTGATGCCTTCTTTCGTAACAGTGAAAATCATGCTCGTGGGACATCGGCGATTGGTGTAGCACGAGTCATGTCCAGCCCCGCTAATCATGCGCTTCCAGAGCTGCCCGTCGCTAGCTGTAGCGCGAAGCTCTTTGCAGACTTGCTCCGCGCTTGCTTGGACGGCATCAATACAGTCGCGGTGGAAATGGACAGCCGGGCTGTCAACAAGCTCTTTCCACTCTACTGAACATCCCTGTTCACTTTCGCTCTTCGCTATTCGGTCGAATACATCCCGACACTCCTCCTCAATCGCTTTGAGCCGGGCATTACTCTCGTGTCGAAGGTCGAGTGTGAAGTTAACCGTGTGGGCCATCGTGTTGATAGAACCCGGCTGCTGGGTGAGGATACCCGTTGTTGCAAGTCCGCTGTGCCTCTTTGCGATATCATTACTCTGAACGATCAACTTGGCCGCGCAGAGCATTGAGTCCTTTCTCGCACTAAATGGTGTTGTACCAGCATGGGTGTCTCTTCCTCTGACAGTTATCTCGAACCACTTAAATGCCTGCACGCCCTGCACAATTCCAACTCGGCGCTTCTCAGCCTCCAAGATTGGGCCTTGCTCAATATGAACCTCGAAATGGGCCGCCATGGGGTTCTCTTTGTATGTCGCCTTGGTCTCTCCCAGATACCCTATTCTCTCCAGTTCTTCCTTCATCGTCCTTTTCTTCCCGTCAGCGCCAGCCATGACTTCGGCCAGGTTCCAGGCTGTGTCTAGAGATACGGCTTCTGCCCACACCCCTGAGCTGACCGCCATCATGGGAAATCTGGCTCCTTCCTCGTTTGTCCAATTGACCACACCCAAGCTGCCTTCGGTCTCATAGTTGTTTTCCTCCAGCACTCGAAGCACTTCTAAGCCCGAATTCACGCCTAAAATCCCGTCATACCTGCCGCCTGTGGGCTGCGTGTCAAGATGACTTCCCATCATGATCGGCGGGGCCGTCTTATTCTTGCCTTCTCTGATTGCGAACATGTTTCCCATCTCGTCAATCTTGACCTTGCAGCCAAGCGCCTTGGTTGCCTTTGCAAACCAATCCCGCACCTGTTTGTCAGCATCATTCAGTGCAAGCCGCGCCATGCCTGTTTCTGTCGGATCATCACCATATCGCCACGCGGCACCAAACTCACAGCCGTCGTGGATGTTCTTCATTAGTCTTGTCTCGTTCACCTTCAGCGCGGAGAAGTCGTGCTTCTCCTTGTTGACTCCGTTTACATAGTGGCCATTGACTCCGTTGGCTGTTGCTCCTGCCGCCGCCATCTTGCGAATTCCAAAGGAGATGGAAGAGTTGAGAAATCTTTTGGCTAGTCTGTAATAATGCAGTGACTGGGCCATGCGGAATATGACTGATCGCAGGGCGAAATAGGGTCATAGCAGCTACTTATGGGGATGAGGACACGGACAAGTCCTTTTAATGATCATCCATCAGTTGTATCCCGTACGGGAGTAGGACACAGGCGTAGCTGCGCATCTACTGCCACAGATAGGGGTTCAAGAGGATTAGGCCCTTCGGTAGACCGTTATAGAGTGTACCGGTATGGCTCATGCTGTTTCAAGCATTGCGTGTCTTCTTTGGACGGTTTATTGCAAGTCCACGCCGTTCTCCGTAACACCAGTTTATTATTATTTACGGAGTGTTGGTGGCCGGAATTCGTCCATCCAATCGGGGAATTCCAATATGCTTGTCAAGGTGTGAGAGAGCAAGTGCATCATCCCCTTCTGGTGCAATTATTGACCCAATCGAAACTACTGCTGTTCTGCATGGAGTACCGGTACCGTAATTTGCATCATGGCAAACACTCTTGTGACCTTAATATCACCTGCTAAATGTATCATCACTGATTGTTGCCTGCAATGGTTCGTATTTCATTTCGTTCTGATGTATCATTGAAGATTCAGTCTCAACTCAGAACCGAAGAACTAGCTGCCTGGCGTTTGTCGTTGGCATGGCTACAGGTATGTCGGGCCCTGCATGAGTGAAAAGCCACCGGTACGTCATCGCACCATCACTTTCCTTGCACCTCAAGTACTCCTGACGCCGATGGCTTCTTTGGGCCCTTCAGAACACGGCGTGAGGTGAATGACTGCTCTCCTACCAGTCGATGGTATGTATATCTAGGCTGGAGTCGTGCGATCCAAATGCTATACTCATTGCCTGCATAAGCAGCCCCTCCACTGCTCTAGGTGGCTGCATATGCTGTCACTACTTGGCGTTTTTGCTACCGTGCTAAGTCCTTCATTCTTCCAGACAATAGCCATCATCAAGTTTTGAGTTGGTGATTCAACGAACTCAATATTGCCTTAGCAGAGTACGAGAGGCGCGAAGTCATCTGCGAAGCGGTCATGGCAGCGCCAACACAATCTCAATGTCCATCGCACGTCTTCATCTTTGTCGAACAACAGTCTCGGGGCCCACTAGTTCTCAGAACTTTCATCAAGTACTTAAACACACAGCCACTATGCACGTAGTTCGAAGGCCGAGACATCACAATCAGCAACCTGAGGAGCTGGATCAGAAGAGGATTGCAGAAGAGAACCAGAGCAAGGAGTTTATGGCATGGTATCGCCGGGTGGAAAAGGTCGAGAAACTGGTGGAGAGGGAAGGCTGGATTGACGGAAAGGGGGACGTTGAGAGCAGGACCTTGACCCTGAAGCCCAACTTGGTCTATTGGAGGTGCCGGGGAAGCCCAGGAGTGTGTAGGGGAAGGGGCAACGAGCGAAGCAGGTCAACAACGTCATAGTCATGTGCTTCTCTAAGTTATAGCAGCTTAATCTATATCATTAACAATTCTCTATACTAATTATTATATGGTCCCCGGTCTTCTGCGTTCCAATCGCAACAACAATGCTCGGTCAGATTCTACTTGTGACATCCGTACTCTTCACACTCACTTCTAGGGACTTGCTATATTTAAGTGAGCGATCCATTTATTCACTTTGATAAGCATTATTAAGTTACACCATAGTAGCACTAGTTTAGCTGAGGCTTGGCAGCACGAGTCGAGAATCTCCACTTGGATTCACTCTGGCTCCATATCTACATCATGCCAGACCTTCGGTTTGATGATGAGACCTTGAGATTCCCTAGAGACGCGAACCTACAGCCTTTAGTCAGCAAGAAATCAGTTCCCGGTCGCGGCCGTGGCTTGGTCGCCGCGGGCAAAGGTTTTGACACTCCTAGAGAAACCGTGGTTTGGATTCGCACTCCCTTCTTGGTGACGCTCGATTCGCCCAGGCTGCAAGAGAGATGCTACCAATGCTTACGGCAGCACGACGATGCTCTGCACAAACCTGTTGGTGTTGATGGTGATGATCCGGTTGTTCTGAAATCCTGTCTTGGATGCCACACAGTTAAGTATTGCAGTAAGAACTGCCAGTCTCGATCATGGCGAGAAGGCCACAAATTCGAGTGCAAGATCTTCGGCGGGCTCCATCCAAGGATTCTCCCAAGCATAGTACGCGCCGTCGTGCAGATCCTAAAGCTCAGATCGAGTGGTCACATTGAAGAGAGGCGGTGGCAAGACTTCCTGAGCCTTGAATCCCACGAACAAGACCTCCTCAACGCTGGTGGTGGCGAGCGCTGCCAGGACATATATCTTATGTCCAAAGCAGCGCAGAAGTACTCCGGAACCAAGGAGCCTCTAGAGCTGGTCCTACGAATATGCTGCATCCTAACGGTCAATTGCCTCACACTGACAGACGCAGTTCTCGAACCACTCGGCATCGCGCTCGACCCTGTCGCGGCGATGCTCAACCACAGCTGCGAGCCCAACTGTGTCATACGCTTTGATACCGACATGCTCCTTGATCCAACAACAACAACAACAACAACAACAACCATTACAACCTCCAGCAAATCCAAATCCACTCCCATCCTCGGCAGCATTTCAATTGACATCCTGCGACCAATAAGCGAGGGCGACGAGCTCACCATCTCCTACATCGACAACACGCAGCCCCGAGCCCGTCGCCAGGCAGATCTTGCAGCGCGCTACTTCTTCACATGCACGTGCTCGCGATGCTCTCGCGGGAGCAAGACACCATTCGATCGAATGCTCGTGTCTGCTGAGTCGGCAGAAGCGAGCAAGGCCAAAGCCCACGCCACAAATGTACTTGACGCTTCCCTTTCACGAGAGCAAAATCAGAATCACTCTTCTCTTATCCCCGCAATGAGTTCAGCACTCAGCCAGCTGGCCCAATCTCGCACATTCCCCATCCACCGCTACCCGGGCGCACAGCTACGTCTCCAGTTGGTCTTGGCTCTGATCGAGGCCGGCAACTGGCGTGACGCCACGCTGCAAAGCGCCATTATCGTCTACCGAATCGACCCAGTTCTCTACCCCAAGCAGCACCACCACCCGGTTCGTGTTGTCAACAAATGGCGCTTGTACCGTCTCGCGCAGCATCTTCTTTTTCTTCTTCTTTCGCCGGGCGGCCACTCTGCGGCCGCCGATTCAACCCAACTTTTCTGCGATAAAGTCCAGGAGGAGGGAAAGCTAATACTTCAAATGACACTGGTCGTGACCATTTACTCGCTCCAATTCCCGCCACGTCCTCAACCACCACCATCCTCACTCGACCATCTGTTCGCCCAAGCCCTAGCTGAGCTCCAACAACATGCCCATGCTCATTCAGTATTTTCATTGAGCAGCAGTAAACAAGACTACGATGCCACATCATCATCCTCGTCGTCGTCGTCGTCGTCGTCGTCGTCGTCGTCGTCGTCGTCGGAAGACAACAAGCGATTCTTCAACGCAGTGCTACTGACCGACTACGAGCGGGATAGGAAGGGGATGGAAGAGCGGCTCACGAAGATGTGGAATGAGGTGATTGATACGGCTCTGAAACGCGAGCAAATTGGGTTCTGGAACTGAAGCTGGAACTGTAGTGATGCGATAGCCACAAAGATGAAGATGAAAATAGGGAGGACCTTGCTACACAAAACAGCAAAAGGCAATCAATCTAAACTTACCTAGGTCACACAGACGTTTCCGAAGCACGATAATCAGCTAATGATGGATGATGGCCTATGTACAAGAGGTCACCTTTCACAGCCGGACGTCGACGTGTTGAATTGAATTGTCGGACGACATCCAAAGTCCGACGAAGTTGCGGTGGTGTCACGATGGATGCCTCCTCCGTCCTCTCACAATGACAAATCCTCTATCCGAAACTCGCGGCTCGCGTTGGCCCCAGGCCTTAAATATATATACTTATATGTATGTATGTATCAGCACTCCTCAAGCAGTGCCAGAGCTCATCCCGCCTCTCGCCTCGGATATGTATTATTGCCTCCAGGCCTGCACCACTATCACAGAATACATTTTATATTCAACCCAAAACAAGCCATGGCCGTCGTCTCCACCAACACCTCCCCATGCTACACGACCGAAGAAATCCGCATGCACTACTTCCCCCTCGGCAGCGGCTCCTGCTCCGGCACCAATGACTCTGCCGACAACGACGAATTCCCCCACCAGCACCGGGAACCAAAACGCATCAGCCGGGCTCGCACCCTGCACGCCTCAGCGTTGCGGCCAGGCCAACTGAGCCACGTGCTCCTCTTTCACGGCGCCAACCCCCGATGGGAAACCTCGGGCATCATCTACGTCAAATCCGGGCTGCAGCTCCTCTCGCGCGCTTCTTCCATTCTTGCGCCTGCCAACAACACGCCGATCGCCATCTTCTCGCAACAAACAGCCACGTCGAGAGGTCCGCCGCCACTGCTCCGCTTCCGCTTTCTGGGGTACTACACTATCGCCGACGTTCGGGTCCTGCAGCCAGACACCGACGCCGCGGAGCTGAAAGCGCTGCTGGTGGCCAAGCAAGAAGAAGCAGCACTTGCGTTTGCTGCTTCTACCAATGCCAATCCTTTTGCGGACGCAGTTTGGGTGTCGAGCAATCCGAACTCAGAGGCCGAAGCGGCAGAGGCTGAAGCAGAGGCAGCAGAAGCACGGCGGAAGAAGAAGAAGAACAGCGAGGAGAAGCGGCTGAGAATGAAGTGGGCGGCCATTAGCTTTGTGCCTCTCGCTATGGAGAGCGAGGGCCGGCTAGAGCCACCGAGGATTGAGCGGTTGGGGCTGGGAGAGGCAGGGGAGGAGGAAGGAGGAGAGGGAGAGGGAGAGGAAGGAAGAGATGGGATAGAGAAAGAGGAGGTAGAAGGAGGGGATGATGGGATTAAGAGCGACAAGGGCAAGGGAAAGGAAATGGAAGAAGGGGCCTAGAGATCTGCCGTCCCGTCAGCCATTTGCTCCTGCCGACTCATCTTCTCCTGGGTTTGATCAAAATTGATAATCTGTCTGTTTCTTTTCCTACGACTACAGAAGCAGGTGGCTACTCATGCTGTCCTTACAGTCCTAACGCTTGGCCTTCTTCTTGCCTGCCACAACCTTAAACTCCTCTCTTCGGCCGGTTTCTTGCTTCTGATCGCTGACAGGCCCCTTCTTGGCGACTTCTGACCAACCTCCACCCTGAGACTTGGCGATAGTTTCGAGGGCACTGCCATTGCTAACAGCCTCGACCATGCCCTTGTCAGCCAACTTCTTGCGTCTGACAAACTCCTCGGCCACGCGCCGGCCATCAAGGGTCTGACTGGCGCCATAGACGGCATCGGCAATCAATCCAACTTCCAGGGGTAGACTCGACAGGTTCTCCATAAACACATCGACATCAATACCTGGACTGAGGCCTTTGGAGAGCTGACTGCGGAGCCAGCGGCGGAACTCCTCATCAGCTTTGGTCTTCTCAGTAGATCCAGTTACACTAGCGCTCGACTTGGTGGATGTCAGTGCAGGGCGCTTGGCTGCAGCTGCGCTCGCCAAGGAAGAGGTCATGGAGCTGACAGATCGGTTGGAGCCAGCAGGCTGTGGAGTGGCGACGATGGTGTTGGGAGGGGGAAGCTTGGCCTTGCCAGATGAGCCAACTGTTGTCCATGCACCTCCTGCACCGCCGAGGTTAGTGGAAGAAGGGGTTGGGCCGGCCTTGGATGCGAGTTCAGCATAGCGTTTTCCTTGGACAGCCGAGGTAGGGGAGCCAACTCCAGCTTGGGCGTTTGAGGCGCCAAGGGCTGCGGCTTGGCGTTGCTTTCTTGCTTCCTCTTCTTTCTGAATTTGAGCGAGAGTCTTCTTGGCAGTTGTGGTGGTCGAGGTGGGTTTAGCTGACGACTTGGCCCAGGCGTTGGACACAGGACCGTTGGGAATGCCAGGGCTGGTGCTCTGGCCCCAGATTGATGTGGCGGGCAGGCCAGGGCCGGGTGACGGGATGCTTGTAGTGGTGATGCGTTCGTGTTCAGCTTGTATACGGCGGGCTTCGGCAGCAATTGCTTCTTGCTGTGCAGCCTTCTTCGCTTCGGCTTCTTGAATCTCCTTGAGCGAAGGACCTTTGGTGACACTCTCGACTGGCTGCTGAGCCCAGGGTGCAATCGAGGCGGAAGGAGCTTCGACGGGCGTATGGGTTCCAGATCCGGGTTCAGGAACGAGAGAGTCGGCCACGTGGGTACGGTTTCGCTGGGCGGCGGGAGCAGGCAAGGGAGAAATAGAAGCAGGCGGAGGCTGGACCGGCTGGTGTTCTTTCCATTCGGCTTGTCGTTGGATTTGCTCAGTCAGAGTGGTCTTTTGGTCTTGGTCGAGGCCTGGCTTCTGAGCAACAGAGAGCAGATGGCCAATGGGGCCAGCCTGCGTCTGCTGAGGCTCGTCAAGGGTACGAGGTGCTCTAATGGGGGGCGGAAGAGCAGGTTCAGGGCCGGAATGAGCCGCGTCGGCCTGGCCACGGAGCTCGTTGAACTCGTCCAGGCGGCTGTTCCTGCCCTGTGGGCCTAAAAAAGCCTCCTGGTGACTTCGTATTTCAGAGTGATGCTGAAGTTGTTGTTGCTGCTGTAGGCGAGCTCGATCCTGCAACATCTGCGCAAGGCCCGGGGTAGTCTCGGCAGGCGCACCTAAAGGGCCGGTGCCTGGGGTTAGATTGATGCGCTGATTGAAATTAAGGCGTTCTAGAAAGGTTGGCAGCTCGTCGTCTCGACCATAAGGTGGAAGGGCGGCGGCAGAAGTGGAATGTGCGGTGATAGGCTGATGAAGAGCAGCAATTGGCGCGTTCGTAGAGGCCGGGAAGGGGCCTGCATTTGGTGAAGCAATGCTTCCGAAGCTCGGCTGGCTGTGAAGCGACTGGGTGCTGGAGTGATGCTGGAGTGCAGAGGGAAGGCCATGTGGACCATTTTGTATCTGATGCTGCTGTCGCATGTAGACCTGCTGTTGGGCCAGGTGCTCCTTCTGTCTGGCCATGAGATACTGCTCCTCCTGTTTTCGGCGCTCGAGAGCATTCTGCTGTTCGGCGGTCAAAGTTGTACCGAAGCTGGGGAATGCGCTGGCAAAAGGAGGCTGGGCACTACCTGCAACGGATGATGCAGGATTGGGCCAGTTCGGCGAGGAACTGGCGGCAGGGCCGTGAGGAACCCCGATCTGAGGAACAAGGAATGGCTCACGCGAGTTGCCAATTCTCCGGACGAGCTGTGCCAGGGGTTCAAAGTCGGCGTCTTCGACCTTCTTGACAAGAAGTTCGGCGGTGAAGAAGCCAGCCTTGAACCAGTCGTGCATTTCAAGGCCAGACCACGGACCTTGGATGGTGCCCTGAGGATCTCGGTAGATCCATCGCATGCGGTCGGGCATGACCATCTGGCGTTGCTGAGCTGCTGGTAATTGGCCATCTTGGGTGAGCTGGCCCTGATCAAGGTCAGAGCCTGTCGAGGCTCGTTGGTGGGCAGACTGGGCTCGAATTGGAGGTTGCTGTGGTGCTACGCCGATGCCAGGTGCGGCAAAGCCGGGAGCAGCTTCGTTGGCGCGGGGATTGGCTTCGTCGAGGCCGCCAAAGACAGCACCAACACCGACTCCTCGGGCGAAGCTGGCCTCAAAAGGGTCACGGCTAGCAAGGTCCTGCTGAGCACTTTGCGGACGCGAGCTAAACGGCTGGGCTTGGGGATCAGTTCGAGGCTCACCACGCATCTGCTCTTGCATGGCCGGCGGGAACATTGGGCCAAGTCGCGCGGATCTGCCATGGGCACCGAAAGCCGAGCTGCTGCTGCCGAAGAAAGCCGCTCCCACACCCGCACTAGGGGACTGCATATCAGACCCTGGGCTAAAGAGTTGGTCTCCAATTGCAGAGGAAGCCATGTTCCGATCACGAGCAGGCGTCCCGAGGCCCAGGCCGGCAGATGACCAGGGGCCGAAGCCGGGGAGGCCTCCAAATCCTCTGGAGGCGGATTCGGCATTGAAAAGACTGCGACGGCCTGCACTGAAAGGCGGCAAGGCCTGTTGAGAGGTGGGGTCGCTGATTGAGGGATCGTCTTCGTCGTGCCGAAGACCATGAGGGCTGTGGAAGGGATTTGTATGGGCGGGACTGAGCGGTTCATTGGCTGATGGATACCGGGAAGGTGCTGGGTTGACGGTGCTGTCGGTGCCAAAGTCACGTGGGGCCGAGTAGAGAGGAAAGCCAGGAGGGTCGGGCCCCTGGGCTGAGGATCTGCCGTCCTGGGAGGCGCTCAAGGCGGCGCTGGCGGAGCGAGCGGGGCCATCGTCGTAGGGGTTGGTCTCGCTGCGAGCGGGGCGAGTCTTGAACATATCATGGATGCGAGACTGGCCGCCCAGGGCATCCTCTTCAGGCAGCTTCTCCAAGCCGCTAAAAGCCGACTTCTCCTTGGACACACTGGCCATGTCCTCGGTGCTGGTTTTTGCCAAGAGGTCCTTGAAACGGCTGCCACCTCGTGCACCACCAAATCCCGGCCGCTTTTCTGGCCCGTCTTGAGCTGACGATACGTTGAAGGAGCCAAAGGAGCCGATGTTACCGATGTTACCGATGCTGCCGATGTTGCCAAATGCAGACGAGCCCGAGCCCGAGCCCGAGCCAGCCGGCCAGAGAGCGGCTGGGGGAGCTGTGTGAGACGGATTGGTCAATGAAGTGGCTTCTTCTTTGCCGGCCTCTTTCTGGCTCGACCCTGCCTCGTCGTCTTCTTTGTAATCAGTGCGTCGGCGGAGCAGAGCGGGCGGTGGCGTGGCCGTGGCGGACGTCTGGAAAAAGGACTTGGCTTCGGCGGGAGAAAGCGGCGGGTTGGCGGTGAAGGAGTCGCTGGTGTCACGCCGCCGGGTGCCGGGACGAGACAGATTGCTGCTGGCGGCACTGAATCCCGACACGGACAACTTCCTCGCCGTTCCCAGCGGTGCACCGGCCGCGCCGTCCTTGCTGTTCTGCGGCATTTTGAGGGGCGAGTTGACTGACGCCGCAAACAGTTGCTTCTCGTCGTCGGTCATGTCGACCAGGCCCAACGGCAGCGGAGGGCTGCTGCTGTAGCGCCAGCAGACCTCGGGCCCCAGGAACTGGTCTCTGTCGGAGCGAGACGGGAGTGCCGACAGCCCGTTCTTGTCCGATAGCGGGTCCCAGGCACCAACAAAAGAGTCGGCTACGCGACTGGCCAGCTGGCCTGAGTCTTTCTGAGCTTGGAAGACGTCCAGTAGCTGCTCCTTGGTATAGCGTGTGTCTGCCGCGAGGCCGTTGCGGTATGACGGGTGGCTCGAATTGAGATGGGGGGGGATATAGACGCCGGTGGTGGACGGGGCGGCTGTGGACGGGGCCACGGCTGCAGAAAAGGGCGAATCGCGGGGCTGCTGTACAGAGGTGGTGCTCGTGGTGTTGGCCGAGGGGCGGCGGAAAGTGTGTGTAGCGCCATTGGGGCGGTTGCGTGACCTACAGAAGGTGTCAGCACAGGGCAGAGCAAGCAGCAGCAACCACGACTACGGCGTGTTGAGTGCCTTACCAGTCTCCAGCTCCGGGTTGGTCTCTCTTGGCAGACGAGTCGCCGTTTGTGCTAGCAGCCGCCGAGGCAAATGTGGACGTGAACGGAGCAGGCATTGTGCAGGTGCGTCGTAGAACGGCAGGATGGTGTGCTTAACGAGACGCACGCGGGCAGTGGCTGGTCGTGACGGCCGTGGTCGTGGCGGCAGTGGTCGTGGTCGTGGCGGTGGTAGTGGTAGTACCAAGGCTGGACTGCTGTTGCCCGGAAAAACGAAAAATGGCCAGCGGGCAGGAGCGAAGCTTAAGCGGTGAAGGCGCGGCTGGATGAGCTGTCGGGGTCAAAGGGCTAGAGCAGTTGTGTCGCGGGTGCAGGAGTGCAGTGGTTTATGGTCATACGAGCAGCGTTGAGAGACGAGAAGGGTTCGTGGTCGAACTCGAAAAGAAAGATTGGCGCAGATTGGGCGACGGCGGCTCTCACCAAGGGTGGTGCATGGGACCTGCCGTCGGTGCGCGCAACGCAACTCGCCAATTTGGCTAGCGCGATCCACCAGGTCCACTTGGGCGTTGGCCGTTTCCTCCTGCCTGTCCAGGAAGCACACGAGCACGCGCGCCTGCTGGAGGACATACGATCTAAGATCGAAGATCGAAGATCTAGGCTCAAGCACGGGTACGGGCACGGGCACGGGCACGGGCACGGAAGCTGCCAAGCGTGCTATTAACAGTACAGTGGTTCCAGTAGTTCTATCTATCGACGCGGCCGTGGCCCAAGCGCCTCCAGGTCGGCGAGGGCGAGCGGCAACGTGGGGACGTGTGCTAGCTTGGGCTTGATGACCCCCACGGTCTGAGTGTGCACGGCCTCCACGTCGACGGCGTAGACGGGCTCAAGCTCGTGGGAGCTGCTGTCCTCACGTGCCTGTAGTCGGGCCTCCTTGGCACATTCTCGAGCGTTCAGCACGCGGCTCATGACTGCTGCAATGAGGACCAGCGCTGCCGACACCCACGGGCCCCACTGACCGATGGCGTAACTGGCTTCGTTGGCCGGGAGCGGGGCCGACATGATGACAATCTCGTTGAGCACGATGTTGACGACCATCAGCGGTAGGGCGCAGAGGTCGACCAGCAGGCCCAGCGTAAGCATGGGCAGGGCGAAAAGGTAGACGACTGCCTTCTGCCGCGACCAGCGTGCCTTGCGGAAGTAGTGGAAGAACAGAACGTAGCCGCCGTAGGGTACCTCTTGCGCGGCGTTGTAGATCGACTTGACCCGGTCGTCGTTTTGGTCGGTCAAGAGGTACTTCATCACTACCTGCACACACATCTGCGACGGCGTCCTGCCCGTGCTGTCGGTCGAGATGGCCGCATATGCGGCAAACTGGATCGGCCCAACCAGGACTTTGGTAAACTGAAAGTATTTGCCGGTCAAGAGCGATTGGGGCACCGCCATGACCTCGGATTGCTGGCGCATCGGCTTGGTCAGGGAGAAGCACTTGTACGTGCAGTTGAACAATGAGCCCTCAATTTGCAACGGGTACTCCAGAAGCATGCCCGAAGACGAGTAGCACGCCGGCTCAGGGTCCGATAGCGCGGTGTCGAAGAGGGCAGAACGGCCAAAGATGAGGGCGCTGCCGACAAGAACACCCCAGGCCACCAGGATCAGACGGGCCCTCGATTGCATCAGTGTTGTCGACCAGTGCATCATGGGGATGTATGCCAGCGCTCCCGTGCTCAGCACCGCCCATGCGCCGACGATGTCGAGGTCGAACTGCTCGCTTTTGGAGCTGGTCAGCGCCATCTGGTGGATGGCCGTCGTGGCCGAGAATACCATGGCGCTCACCAGCGCTCCGAGCACAAGCCATTCCTGTCGCCGCCCGAAGATGGCGAAGACAAGGGTCAAATAGTAGACTATCCGCGGCAGCAATCCATATGAGCCTGAAATCGCGTACACACAGTTCATCAGATCTGGGTGCGTGGGCACGTTGTTAGGATATGAGCCGATATTGTTTCGCGACATCGCATCCTACGGATTCCAGCATTATCATTAACGGACGATTTGCGCGCCGCTGCACCCAGTACAGGTACTGTACAAGTGTGGTTGACAAAACGTCGTGGCCAAAAATGAAACCAGCAGGAAAGCTAAAAGCTACCGCTCGTGTGATTACCCGTACACAGAATACGACGACACAAGCGAGCGGTGGGATTGATTGGACGAACAGGGACAGGGGCCCTTCTGCAATTACTGTACTACAGTAGAATTATCTCACTCATCCAGTAGGGTAGGACAACTACCGGTAGCTTAGATCTCTCCTATCCGAGCACGACATCTTTCCACACCGGGCCCGGCCGCAAAGCGCGTGACAGCGCACTGCACAGGATGCGGCCCAGACCTTCGCGGTAGTGTACGCCATCTCGATGTGAGACGAGGAGGACATTATAAACACCGTAGTTACATGTGTTCAGTTCCTCCTCGATTGCATCTGGTAGCATGCCTTCCCAGATGGCCAGCTCGTCTTCGGTGAAGCCACTGACTCGAGACATGAGGATGAAATCCAACGATAGGCCCACCATGTTCATGTAGACGACGTCGAGGTCGATGGTCCCACACCACCGTTGGTTTCGGTCCGCGATTCCCGCTCTAACCAAGCCCGGATCTTGTGGTGCAGGCCGCACCGTTGACAGAGCACTTGGCCCCGTCATGCGCTTGCGAAGCGGAGACACCACGGACTTGTGCAGAAGAGCGGGCTGGATTAGTGTGAACTTTGCACTCACCGTCGTGAAGTGCAGTCGGGGTACGGCTGGGCTGCCTAGGCTATGATGATGCACCGCTCTTTCGTGCCTTACCTGCTCCACGCGTCGTGGTGGAGGGATGGGCGGTGCAATGCGCGGCCGCTTCTGCTCTGGAAAACGCCGCTCGCCCTCGGCTGTGTCAGCATGCCAATGAATCCATGACTCGGCATGCTCGGCAAATTTCCATTGTATCTCTCCAACCCAGCCCGACCACGACCATGTCGGGAAATTAGGCCGGTGCCGCAGTCTCTTGGTTGACTCCCAAATGAGCGACGAATCGAGCATGACTTCCAGCAGTCCGTAGTAGATGGCCGAGCCGATGCGTCGCTCAAGCACGAGCTTGACTCCATCAAAAGCATTCAGGATGTCGCTGGGGTTGGTGAGTTCGCGCTGGGTGTAGAGCTCGACCGCGGACCGGAACTGGATCAACGGTGGCTCGCGAAATATGCGCGTGGGCATGTCAATGCTGTTGAGCGACCAGCCATTGTCACGTGGTGGTTCAATGTCTTCGCAGAACGTTGCTCGTCGACACTGGAAGTAGATTCGCCCGTTGACAAAGATTAAACACCGCCGAGCCAGCATTCGCTCCTGGAAAGTCCATGCCCGGCTGTCCCATTGCGAGGTCGAAATGTAGTCTTCGGCAAGATGTGACACCATCAACCGGAGGCCGGGTTTGACCTCTTCGATTTCCTGGTGCAGTCGCCTTGACTCTTCGCGTACGCCCGGCAAGCCTGCATTGGCATCCTTGCCCGAGCTAGCAACCACTGTCAACGCAGCGCGAGCGTACACCCAGTCGTCATGGTACTGAAAGCCTTCGTCATGGACCAAGGCCAGACTGTCGGTCCACAGGTACTTGAAGCCAAGCAGTCTGGTCAGCTTGATGGCATCCTTGATTGTCCGCGGCAGCTTTTCGTTGCTCAGGCCATCTGGCTTGGACAATCGTGGCAGATTCTCGCTGGTGGTAAAGAGCTGCTTGAAGTTCTTTCCCCACAGGTAGCTGAGCGCTACATAGCGTGCGTTTCGAGGCATCTCGACGATGCACATCTGGTTCACGTCAATGCCGCGGAAGACATGCGGTGAGTCTCGGAGCAGATCCGAGTCCACCAGCGATTCTTCACATCCAGGTCCATGCTTCCTCTCGCAGTCGGCTAGCCACTGCCGCAGCAGCTCTGGCTCCAGCAGGTCGGCCGAGCGTAGCCTGCGACCGAAATACTCGGGAAAGGGCGCGTCGTCCGCTAACAGAACCAGATAGCCGTCCTTGAAGGCCTGTGGCTCGCTGTACACCAGAATTCGCCGCGTCAGTGGCTTGTAGTTGGCTTGGTCGCCGCTGGCACCGTCTCGGTCATCGATCTCATGTTGGCCGTCCACCACCCATCTTGCGTACAACGTGATGTGGTCGTCATCCTCTTGGACCCCGTGGCTGGGCGCCCGCTGATCCAGCGGCCGGTCGGCGATGTGCAGCACCAGGCGGCAGCAGGGGCAGTACGTGCGCTGCCGCACCTGTGCCAGACGGCCTAGATATCGGAACCGGTTAGCCCGCTCATGCTCGTTGTCGTCGGGCTTGACGATGAATGATTCTACGCCCAGGCCGAGTTTGTGGCAGGCTTCGCACAGATGAGACTGGCTGGGGCTGGGCGGACCGCTACCCTGTTGACTGTCAGCGACTCGTACGTATAACTCTCTTAATTATACGAGGCATGATATTACGGTTGGCCTGAGCGAGGCAATCCGCCCCAAATTTCTGATTCGTTTGGTGATGGCCGCGATGTTCGCCCCATTAGAACTGGCTCTAGCACCGGCACCGTCATTGGCCTCCAGCGGGGGTTGCAGCGACGACATCAGAGCGCATTTCGCGTGCACACAGCGAGACGCCAGCAAGGAGAGCGACGAGGGCTGCGAGAGCCATGCATCATCTGCGTCACACCGGTCAGACTTCTCCACAGGAATGTCCGCTGTCCTCTCTCGTCGTTGCCTTGGCACTATGGCTGGCAGTCCAAGACAGTGGATGTGATGGCAGTACTATCAGGATTGCATCCTTGCTTGAACACGATCCTGCATTATCTACACTGAAAAGGGCGGAGCAGTAAAGACGAGAACGATTCTGCCGTCGTTGGAGTCGGAGAAGCGTTCGACGCCGACAATGAGCACCCTGGTTTCTTGAAATACGAATCTGAGTTGACATGATTTGAGTTGAGTTGAGTTGAGTTGAGTTGAGTTGAGTTGATTTGATTTGACTTGATTTGATTTGACTTGACTTGACTTGATTTGACTTGATTTGACTTGACTTGACTTAAATCGAAGTTGCTGGATCAGTTCCGTCGTTTTCGTGCTGCTCATTTTTCATATATCACATAGCCATACAGTAGCAATGCTGCCAACAAATACAAACACCTGTCCACGTAGTTGATCCCCGAGCCATCACTGCTCGAACAACTGCATCAGGCCAGGTGAGCAGCATGTTCGTTCTAGACAAGATGCTGAGCCAAGTGAACACTGCTGCTCATTCATTAGACTTGGACTGTGTCCTGCTCTTGAGTACTTGTAATTATGTCTTTGCAAGAACAGTGTGGTTTACCAGTACCGGTATTACAGTTCAACGCGGGGTACAGGAAATTCCCCCCTAAATTGGCAGCCACGGCTACCGCTTTTGGAGGCGTTCCTGATAACTGATACTGGTACTACGACCGATCCCCCTCAGTCATCAGCTTAATATTCTCTGTCTATCACCTTCATATGATAGCGTAGTCGGGAAGTCCCTAATCTACGTGCCACTGACACATTGTCTTGTGTGAGCTAGACGGTCGAGTATCCGCTGTAGCCCAGCTGTTGTCAAAATCTTGTTCCTTCCTATGCTGACTATATCACCAAGATGTACAGACTGTAATCCAATTAAACCATAATCATGGACACCTTCGACATGTTCTGAAGATGGTTGAAAACAATACCATGCACCTCAGATCTATCTCTTGAGCTGCCCATCCTGCCTGAACGTGTGAATGAGTGTTGCTCCCTCAACGTGGATCCAAAAGCAGCTAGTGTGCCAAGCCTGAAAATACCTCAGCAGAGCTCGAAAGTGTCGGCGTTGCGGAGCTTCGGCCGCAGCAGTTCCAATTGCAGTCCTACCACAGCCCAAGCTCATCTGCATCTGTTTGTTCCTGATCATCAATCAATCCACCGACATCTAGCCCTTGTTGTCATTTCCTGTCCGCGCTCTAAATATTCGTCCACAGTCTCTGCCGCCATGTCCTTCGCCCGACAAGTCTTCGGGCGGGTGCAGTGCCGCGGCTTTGCCTCGACTGCTCGCCAGGTAGGTCGTCGTCAGGCCGGCAATTTCCCCACCGTGTCTGGCGGACGGACGACCAGCTAACACACGAGCGTGCAGTCCTCCAAGGTCGCCGTCCTCGGTGCGGCCGGCGGCATTGGCCAGCCGCTGTCTCTGCTGCTGAAGCTCAACCCCCGTGTCAGCCAGCTGGCTCTCTACGATATCCGACTCGGCCCGGGTGAGAACAAGACACAGGCACTGGGAACATGCAAAATGAGCGCAGTCTGACATACAGCCATCTAGGTGTTGCGGCTGACATCTCTCACATCAACACCAATAGCACTGTCAAGGGCTACGACCCCACACCGTCCGGGCTCCGAGAATGTCTGACTGGCGCCGAGGTGGTCCTCATCCCTGCGGGTGTTCCCCGGAAGCCAGGCATGACGCGTGACGGTGAGTGGCCACCAACAGACGGCTGCACAGCAAGCCCAGGGACACCAAGCTGACCTGGCCTGCGCGGCTCTAGACCTCTTCAACACCAACGCCAGCATTGTCCGTGATCTGGCCAAGGCTGCTGCGGATGCCGCTCCCGATGCCAACTTGCTGATCATCTCTAACCCGGTATGTGGGCGCCGATGGTCAACAGACACGTGCCAAACTGACCAACCACCCCCCTTACACAGGTCAATTCGACTGTGCCCATCACGGCCGAGGTGTTCAAGCGCAGGGGCGTCTACAACCCCAAGCGCCTCTTCGGTGTCACCACCCTCGACGTCGTCCGAGCTTCGCGTTTCGTGTCCGAGCTTAAGGGGACCGACCCAGCCAATGAGAACATCACTGTCGTCGGCGGCCACTCCGGCGTCACCATCGTCCCGCTCATCTCGCAGTCCACTGGCAACGCCGACATCAGGGGCGAGAAGCTCGATGCCTTGATCAACCGCATCCAGTTTGGCGGTGACGAGGTCGTCAAGGCCAAGGACGGTGCTGGCTCTGCCACCCTCTCCATGGCTTTTGCCGGTGCCCGCTTTGCCGATAGCCTGCTCCGCGCTTCTCAGGGCGAGGCCGGCGTCGTCGAGCCCACCTTCGTCGACAGCCCTCTGTACAAGGATGAAGGTGTTGACTTCTTCGCTTCCAAGGTCCTTCTTGGCCCCGACGGCGTCCATGAGGTGCAGCCTGTTGGCAAGACGACCGAGCACGAGAAGCAGCTGCTGCGGGCTGCCTTGGGTGGTAAGTTGCCAGTCTCAATTCGATGCTCTCTACATACTGACCCCAGCTGCAGACCTCAAGAAGAACATCCAGAAGGGCATCGACTTCGTCCAGGCTAACCCATAAACCACGCATGCACTCGGTGCTCGACCGCCCTAGCTACTAGCAATCATGTGTACAAAACCCATCACATCATACCCAAGACTCCTGGCAGATGTTTGCTTCGATAGGTTGCTGCTTATGTAGTGCGCAGACAGATAAAGATCATCTGAGCTCATCTTTTATTGCTTGGAGTGACCCGTGAATCCCATCCTCATCATTGCCTGTCAAACAGGCCAGGGTGTATTTCGGATGTGTGTGTGGCTTCCTGTAAGGCGACACTAGTAGAATTACACTTCCGTCAAGGGTGATTTATTTTTGGGCCAAAGAAACAAGGTGCGCGTTATCCCTGTCACCTGAAGCCTGGACGAAGAAATGCACCGTGGCTGTACCGTACTACAGGGTAGGTAGCAGCCTAGGATTAAATTTTGTCACGCTAGTGATTTAAAGTTATTAGTTTCTTGTTATCCTAAATAAGGGGCCTATCAAAATTTAGTGCGTTTCAGTACGGCATAAATTCATATGAATGTTAATTTGTTTAATCGGGCGCTGAAATCGGACTCTGCACCTCCCCGTGGGAGCGCCTGGGAACCTGCTGCGTGCAGCAGAGCCAACGCAGGGACGTACGCTGGAGCTTGTGTGTGCGACACGCGCAGGCCAAGAGGGTACAAGCTAGGCAGCAAAATCAGAGAGCTGGAAGTGCGGGAGCCATAAGCTACCCCCAGTACCCGCTGGGCCAGCTCAATGAGGAGCGTAAGTCCTGCTATTACTGAGGCTAATTGTGTGTGTCGCAGGTGCAGGCAAGAGCAGACCAGTCGACAATCGAGAGCACTCGATAAAAGCTCCAACTCATCTACAAGGGTCAAGATTACAGGAGAGCTGGAAGAGCCAGATGTTACAAGAGTAATGGATACTATAATTATGGTACAGCACCTTCTATATATACAGGCACAGAGGTATCAGAGGTAGCAGAGAGCCCTGGCCTCTACCCATGACCTAGGGTGTCTCTACCTAGGTGGCATGAGGCGAGTAAGTCCAGAGGACTCTCTGTACAGCTGAAACTACTGGTCTATAGGGGGTTACAGCCTCTGCCTGTGGCCTAGGCTGCCTCCATAGGTGGCGCAGGGGAGTAAGTCTGGATATACTCTCTATAGGCAGTATGTAGGAGGTAGAAGCTAAGCGGGATACTATAGTTACAATCTGTCTTCCAAGAGCAGGGTTCTATAGGATAAGAAGAGCTATACCTACAGCTGTGGTAGCAGGTTCGGGGGGCTACCGAATTTTGTTGCGTACGATTGTGCGGTGCCAAGACTCAAAGGGACGCGTGCGTGTGACCGGTACGGCGCACGTAGGTATTGGGGCAGGACCTGCGGTTTTCTTCCCCAGAGGGTTTTTCCGCTAAATGAGGGGTGATAGTCTATACAGGCCACCGATGGGCCCAGATAGACATTAATTATTAATCTAATTTGTTTAATCTTTTACGCCAAGATAGATCTTGCTGTTGTAGTTAGTAGTCTACTTCAATCAATACAGTAATGGTTAAACAATCTTTAGCGCCAATGTTTGGTGCAACAGAATTTAATCCTAGGACCAGAGTAGCTTGACACATGACTTTTATTAGCTTAATAAATTCAGGCCTCCATGGATACAACTTCTTCTTGCTATATTTCGAAATGACATAGCGTTGGTACTTGGTACTTACGTGTGCATCCCCAAGGCCAGTTCAGTTGCGCCGTTGAGCCGCCTGCAAGGCACAATGGGTTTGAAATCCCACTTACATGCCATCAACAGTCAGGAATTTGGGTTCACTTCTCATAAGAGATCTTCTCTAGCTATTAGGCAGCATAAAATAACAAGTATTCCCATGTTGGCTGCGTACTTAGGAACATGGCTATATGTGATTGCTTGTCCTGGGCAGGAAGTTGTGACATGGGTGCAATTTTTGAATGTCGTGGTTGATGGCTCTAACTGTCGTACAGCGAGCTATGGTTAGGACGTGATAGAACAAGAGGCTCAAATGTTAGAAGAGTTATACAGGGTGACTTCTCTGACCTATGTATGTACTGTTGGAGCCTAAAATGGTGTATAGTCCCTGATCAGCTCCCCTTTGTGGCCCATGATTTTAAGAAATTGCAGGCGACTTACCCTGATGGATTCTCAACCATTCGGTGCGCCTCTTGCGCTCGGGACGTGAGATCAGCTCTTCTATTGTCTATCTGTCTGTCTGAAGGAGATTCTCTAAGCTCCAGATGAAAACGTGGCAGATGAGTGCCAAGACCTCAAGAGAATACCAAGCAGCCAATCATATCGCTTGATAGAGTGAATCAGACTAAACCTAATCCACTGATCGGGCCTCTTTGCTCCATTTCGTCCCACAGGCCTCTCTATCACTTGTGGATGAAATAAGACACACAACGAAGCGATCCGCATCGTCAGCAGCACCTGGTGACCTCTAGTCTGCAGAATAAGTATCAGTAACGTAGGTTCTAGGAGGATATCACAATGGCAGACTCTGCAAACACAGCAAACGAACCGCGAGCATGCGTTGCCTGCAACAAGTCTGAGGTCGAACTGTCCACTGGCTCTGGTCTTAAGAGATGTGGCCGTTGCCAGAAGGTGACATACTGCTCCAAAGGTTCGTTAGCGGTGGGGTAGCTGCTCTCTCCCCCATGAACTGTTCACGAATTGCTCTGCAGAATGTCAGACCTCTCACTGGGCGCAACATAAGGCCGCCTGTCGGCGACCGACCCGCCCTCTCCCCCCTTCATTCCCCAACCTCGTCCGCTTCTTCATCCAATTTAAGAATGATGAGTCTAAGACCTACGAGATGCTCATCGACACCTTCCGCTTGCGCTGCGAGGATGACTATACTTACGGTGGCCACAACCATGGAATCTACGGCAACGACCCCCCGCTCCCCGTATTCCGCGATTTCCTGGCTCGAGCCAAGGCTGCGGGCATGTTGCCAGAGTGGTGGAATGAGGAGAAGGAGAAGGAGTGTGAGCGGATGGCGATGGAGGATGAACATTTTAGCATCCAGTTTGCGGTAGAGAAGCATGATATCCAGGAGTATTATAAGGATAACACTATGCCGATGACACTACGAATGGTTGCAGAAAATGTGTATGGGGGCGGGTATGGGATAGGACAGAGGCCGATGCCGGAGAATTATGTATGTCAATGTTGAGCGTACCAGAACGGGCTTTGGTAGGGTAGGCGTGGGATATCTGAAGGTTGAATCAAAGCAGAGAGGTGCGACGGAGTATTAAAGCAAGCGATGTGGGAGCGAAGGTGAGAGGGAGGCGGTTGTCTTAAAAATGTCGGGCTCAAGGTGAGTCGCACATGAGCCAGGGCAGATTTGCTCTGCTAGGCTTGCCATAAGAAACCGAAAAGTGCAAGATAGAGACAGGAATAAACAGACACAACAAACAGTTGGAGACCACGCCGCTGCTTTTTATCTGTCCACCAGAAATAGCATAGCGCCTCTTTACACTCAGTCTCCGTAGTGAATGTAGAGCGGCCTTACATTAGGCTGAAAGCAGAGTAGCCCGGTGGAGATTTACCGATCCTTGGCTGTGGCGCTTCGCTTCCACACAACCTCTTCGCTCTTGACTGAGTACACAGCCCCCGTTGCGATTCGCTCGCGGCTCCGTGGGAGCGGGTGGCTGCTCGCCGAATACGAATGTGAAACACCACCCAATTGGGTAGCCAATGTAGCCAAGCGATCAGAAGACCTTTCCATCGCCTTGGCTGACAGGATGAAACCCTCTGTCAAGTACAAAACCCAAGCCCTTTGCGCCTTCAAAATGCCTCTACTTCGTAGTCAGCCCGCGAGGTTTGTGTCTCCAGGAACTCAATTCAACGGCGGTGCCCGATCTTCTTCCATGCCATGCTCCATCTGACTCAGCCAGCCTACCGGTAATATGCTAGCCTCTTACTTCTTACTGTCTTGGGCCGGCACTGCCTTGGCTGGTGATGGCTTTCTCAAGCTCGACTTAAAAAGAGAGGTTGTCAAACTTTCGAAACGAAGTGTCAGCCCTGATGATTTGGAAGAGGACGTGACACTGGCCCAGCACAGAAGCGTATGTACCCGCTTGGCTTGTCCCTCCTCCCTCGCTTCCCGGAGACCCCCCGGCTGACTTGGCAAAACACAGCTGTACTGGCTGAACCTAAGCATTGGCACACCCCCACAGCCATTCAGACTGCAGCTCGACACTGGATCGTCCAACTTGTGGGTGCCAAATGCTGACCTGCGTATTTGCTCTGCGACCGGCGGATGCCCAGGAGGGGCATTCAACCCTTCCGATTCATCTACCTTCACTCTCGTCCAGGAAGGCACTTTCCAGATCCAGTATGGCGATGGCACAGCTAATACGGGCGACTTTTTCACCGACACCGTCACCATCGGCGACCTCAATATCGCTGAGAACATCATGTCCATCGGTCTGGCCAACGAGTTAATCGACGGACCCCAGCTCCAGAACGATGGTCAAGGTCTCGTCGGCGTCGGCTATCGGTCCAACTTTGCAGGCATCGAGAGCTTGGCCACTGACACTTACATCCCACCCACTGTCGTCTCAGCACTGGTCGCCAATCAGGATATTAGTCGCGAGGCCTTCAGCTTGTGGCTTGACTCACAGACCGACGGCCAAGGCTCCATCATCTTCGGCGGCGTCGACCCCACCAAGTACACCGGCGACCTGGTCGCCTTACAGACCCAACAATTGTACAATGGCATCGCCAACTACACCGCCTTCTACGTTGCCCTCACCGGCATCAGCGTCAAAGACGAGTCGGGCAGCCGCCTCCTAACCCCCTCCGACTTCGCCGTGCCCGCACTCCTCGACTCCGGCACCACCCTACAGATGCTGCCCGCCGACGTCTTCAAATCCATCAGCTCCGGCTTCGGCATCGTCGAAGGCTTCGTGCCATGCGTCTACCGCAACGCACCCGCCTCACTCGTCTATCACTTCGGCGGCCCATCAGGGCCCAGCATTGAAGTGCCCATCTCCTCCCTCGTCGACCTTCCCGGCACCAGCCAGGCCGACAGCTACACTTTCGCCGACGACACCCCAGCCTGTCAATTCAACGCCATCAGCGAATCCGACAACGACGTCATTCTCGGCGACTCCTTCATGCGCTCGGGTTACTTTGTCTACGACCTTGAAAACAACGTCGTCGCTGTCGCCCAGGCCAAGACGGGCGTCTCCAGTGACGCCGTCACCGCCATTCCCTCCGGCACCGCCATCCCCGGCTGCTCCAGCACAAACACCTTTTCCCTCACCTCTTCATCCTACCCCACCTCTCTACCCCCCGAGTCTGAGCCCTCCATCACCGACAACAACCCCCTCCCTGGATCCCCGACCTTCTCTCTTGGCTCTGTCACCACGCAGACCGGCAGCAGTGCTGCTACTGCCACTGACCCCTCCTCATCATCATCACCAGGTGGCGCAGGCGGTGGCTCCTCCAGCGGTGATGCCTCCACTCTCAACCCTTCAGGCAATACTCTCTTGATGGTCTTCTTCGCTGGCCTTACCACTTTGCTCATGCTTGCAGCCTTTTGAAAAAAAAAATTAATAGATTCATGCCATCTAAATAAAAGAGGAAGAAGGGAACGGGAGGGACTAGAAGAGTTATTGTAGAATTTACTTATGTAGGATAATTAACTTTATCTACGAATGAACGGAATATTTTAAATATTGTTATTACGAGGGAACAACAACAAGGTTTTGCTCTTTCGGGCTGCATTAGGCTTCATGTACTAACTACTGTAATTAACTACTCTAACTTACGGGATTATATCATAATAATTGCCAATTCACTGTATTCACTGTATCTGTTTTCTGTATTTCTGATTCTGGCTGTCCTCTAGAACTTTAAACTCCCCTCCTTGCAGCCCATACACACACATTTATAATCCCCCCTTTTCTCCTAATCGCAATATTGTCTCCTCATCACGCCCTTCCATGACGCGGGATAGAGAAGGAATAAGAGAGCAAAAGATAAAAAAGGATTACCCCCCTCACTTCTCTGAACTTTCATTGTGCTCATCCTTCAAATCCTCATGGACCTCATCGAACTTGTACAGGGGCTCCAAATGAACGTCCTTTTGGAAAAAGACTCATCGCTTGATGAACTAGGGCAGCCAAGTGTGGGACTGGTAAGAGATGAATCGTCGGGTTGGCACGGCGAAGATGTAGTCGAGTTCTTCCAGGCTCCTACACGACTTCGATGTTGTCAATTCTGAGCCATAAGAATTTACCATGCCTCGAAGAATTTGAACTCACTTATCTATCATAGCTCTGAGAGCAACGCCGGCGCCTCCTCCTTCCATTTCCTCCACCCCATTTGATCTCTGCGCTGAGCACGGCCATGAGTACCTTCCGAACCAGACCGGGATTGCTCGCTAGCACGTCTGTGGATACCGCCGCGATGCATGCCAGCAACGTGCATTCGGCAGAGTAGATTGGGTGTCTGCTGTTGTTCCATAGTCCTTCGGTAAATAAACACTCATCGTGCATTCTTTTCTCTTTTCTTCTGACACTTACCTCTGCTGGTTTGCTGACCTTGAAGCTCAGCCTGCTCAAATGCAGGAGCACCCTACGGACATTGGTCGCACTGATTGCACCACTAAGAGCTGTGAAGGTGGACGCTGGGGGAGAATTGACACATCGGGTGGACAGGAAACGCAAAGACACCTAATAAGTGGTTTGGGCGAAGCATCCAGCCGCCAATTTCTTAGGCGAGTTGCGGATTGGTTTGAAATGGGAATGTTGGCTTTATTATTGACGTGTAGTGTCATAAGAGGCGCATTTTGCTTCTTCTGTTGTGGTCGAAGAATCCCGTATGCAGCTAGACTGTTAGGGCAGACCACGATGGATATGATCCATCCGTGAGCGAGCCAAGCAAGTCATCGAATCGCTCAGTTCCTGCCAGTAAAGAGGAAACAACCCGGGACTCTTACAGCCCATGGTCGAATCCGATGCAAGATACGAGGGTTCGAAGAAAGGCATTGCGGTAATTAGTCACTGTGAGGAGCGGGATGAGGAGGTCATCATGGGTAGGCCGACCGCTAGCGAAGCCAAGATGGACTCCTCGATGGGCTTCCCAGTGGACTTCTTAGCTCTAATCAAGACTCATCGCTGCAAGCCTACATGTATCTATTAACATCTTGCATACCCAGATGATTTCGTTCTTCGCCCAAATTCTCGATCAGTGTTGAAAGTGGGGAAGTGGTTAGACTCGTCTCATTTGCTTACAGGCGGACTTGTTCCCTAACTTTTAGACCAGTAGCTAGGCCCCATTGCTTGGAGACCATTGGCAACCCCCCAGGGTTCCTCATATCTGTCGTTACGGATTTCTAGAGCATCGCATTATCGGCCCGGATGAGCAGGTAAGGGAGACTGAGATGGAGATGGAGATACCTGGCGCATTTCCGTCTGCCGCAGCTGAGGATGTGCCGCGGCAGCCCAAAAAGAAATTCATCGGGGCCCGAAGGGCAACAGAACTCTGGGCGAAGCAGAAAAATGATGCAGCAGGTTCGACTGAGGAGACATCTGCTGTCGTGCAGACTCAGAGCAGTAAGGAACTTGCAAGAAATAAAAGAACCGAGGCTAACCAGACAGCTGCTCGACGGCGCCTTCCTCATCCCTCCAAGCATGTGCCCGACGAGATCCTCAACGACGCAGAGATCAACCAAGCCATTGCCCTGCTGCCGCCCAACTACTCTTTCGAGATTCACAAGACGATCTATCGCATCAGAACACTGCAGGCGAAGATGGTGGCTTTGCAGATGCCCGAAGGACTGCTCATGTTTGCAACCACCATCTCTGACATCTTGACTCAATTCTGCCCTGGCACTGAGACGCTCATCATGGGCGATGTGACCTACGGTGCATGCTGCATTGATGACTATACTGCTCGGGCTCTGGGATGCGACCTACTCGTGCATTACGCACACAGCTGTTTGATTCCGCTCAAGACTGAGAAGATCGCCACGCTCTACATCTTTGTTGATATATCCATTGATATGAATCATCTAGCCAAGACGCTGGCAAGAAACATTCCCCCCGGTAAGACCATTGCAATGATGGGTACCATCCAGTTCAATACTGCTTTACACTCCATCAGCCCTGCGCTGCAGGCAGAAGGCCTTAAAGTCGTTGTTCCTCGCGTGGCTCCGCTTGAGAAGGGTGAGATACTGGGGTGCACAGCGCCTAAAATCGCACCAGACGCGAATGTTGATCTCATTGTTTACTTGGGTGATGGCCGCTTCCATCTTGAGGCGGCAATGATCGCAAATCCCGATATCCCAGCGTACCGCTATGATCCGTATGAGAGAAAACTGACCAGAGAGATGTACTCGCACGACGAGATGCTAGCGACAAGGTCATCCGCTATCACAACAGCGAGGAGAGCGACAAAGTGGGGGCTTATCTTAGGTGCTCTAGGCAGGCAGGGCAATCCTCACATTCTAACTATGATTGAGAATCTCCTGGACCAGAAGGGTATCCCCTTTGTCAACCTACTACTCAGCGAGATCTACCCTGCAAAGCTAGATATGTTTCATGACGTCGAATGCTGGGTACAGATTGCCTGTCCTCGACTGAGCATTGATTGGGCTCGTGCCTTCGCGAGGCCGCTCCTGACTCCCTATGAAGCTCTCGTTGTGCTTGGAGGACAGCAGGGCTGGGATCAAGGCGATGGCATTTACCCAATGGACTATTATGCCAACAACGGGCTGGGAAGAATGACCGATAAGCTTGCTCGTCAGGTCACGGCGTCAGTGTGAAAGATATATCTCTCCAACCCTGCGCTGAGATCGACCGCTGCCTACGGGGCCACAGTCACTGACTTGTAGATATTTCAAAACATCATGCCCTTTATCGGAGGAACAAGCCTTCAAGTGAAGTCACCACAAGCACGAGTGCTAGGTTATTTGATATCGTTGCATTTCGTGTCTAACGGTGAAGCATCCCTAGCATGGCTTAATTCTGGGCCATGAAAACTTAAAGACAAGATCAATGCCCGTGAAGCACTCCTCGCGGTGCACCCATTGGCTGGATTCATACCTTCTCTTCGTGTCTTCTAAATGGTCAATTTGATGTACTTGGACGCAGATCCCACAATGCTCAAGGCACACAGGCATGAGCCAGAAGCACTGTTATACCAACCACAGTAAGAGACCAAGTAAATTACCTCAGTTATGTGTTTCAATCATCAAGTAGCCTTCACATTGCCTATTACTTTGTTGACTCGTGTGAAATTCTGGTCGGATTGTATTGCTGCTACATATGATGCTTAGCGAACCTAACTTAATTGGACCAACCATCTTCAGGGATGCGAATTTCGACATGGCGGTCTTGGCCATCTGCCTCTACCAGTGCTGTGCCCTTTCGTGCTACATTGTTGCTAGCAAACGATGGCATTTCGATGGCGAGTGTCTCTGAATCTGGAGCAGTTTGCGGTCAAAGGGGAAGCCGATCGTTAACAGCTGCCAAAGCTAAAACCCCATCCCGCTGGATTATAACTGTCGCTGTCTCGATAGAGCCTATGGTCCCAACATAATTGCGAAGGCGGCCGTCGGACCATGCCATCGGACATCCAGGTCTTCGTCCGCTTCCAGAACCCCTGCGTCTTCGCAGGGGAAGAACTCAGATGCACCATCACCTTCAAAAACGCTGCATCCTTGCCCGATGCCCAGGCACCAGCCATTGCTCGTCCATGGGCCAATAGATCGCCCAGTCTCAACCTCATTACCACAACAGAACACAGGGGAGTTCTCAACGTTCAAAACGTGGCCCGAGAACGCACCCAGAGAGAAGCTCAAATCTCCAGCTCTCCAGCTTCGACTACTCCTTCGTTTGCCATCTCTGGCAAAAGGCGCGACCATGAAGCCCACCCGCGCCATAGAGCACAACGCTCCGTTTCCATCATTTCAATAAATTCAGTTTCTGGGTCCCCGAGTGCTGGCATGGCACCACGTCCATCATTCAGCCATAGGCGGACTTCCACCATCCAGACTGCAGGTCAGCATAGTATGTACCATTACGGCTCCGCTGACAAAGACAGATTCTTTCAGACGCGCAAGCCAGCAATCCCTAGGCCTGCAGGTACCTAATCACAGTGGTCGACGTAGTCCCTTGTCTTTAACGACACCATCTGCGCTAGCGTTAGAAAGTCGCCAATTGACTCCGGATGTTCTGCGTTCACGCACACATGGACCGTTTGCTGGCATAATACATCCTCAATACGGGAGGCGAGCAGCACGGGACCGTTCACCTCGAGATGGTACTAATATTGTTTTCCAGCATCCACGGAATGTGTCCCAACAGAGCCAAGTGGATAGTGAACGGAGCAGTGGCGACTTCTACTCTTTGAGCAATGTGTCACAGGAAACATTAATGTCCGAGCAGCCCTCAATACTATCAGACAAGCCGCAGATAGCAAGTACGATAGATCGACAACAATTTCAGCAAGACCAACCTTCACAGCAGAGGCCACAAGCTGCGAATCTATTGATGGGCTATGCTCACCTCAATGCCACGTTTACTGTAGATGGCTCACTCGTCAACCAAGCTCAATTTGAGGAGGTGAAGCAAAAGGGCTTTCTGGGCGGACAAGCCGGTGGCGGAGTTGTGGGTGTGAAGAAGGCACGACCGAAGGGTGGATTCCTCGGCGGATTCAATTTCAACAGTCTCGGAGAGTCACTCAACACCTTAATGGCTGGAAACAACATGAGCAGCGTCAAGGAGATGAATCAAGTTACGAACTCAAGGGCCGTTCCATTGTTGTCAACGCCTCAAACACTTCTCTTCGTCGATCTTCACCTCGAACCAGGTGACGAAAAGACGTATTCATTCAAAACGACCCTGCCACGAGGATTACCATCTAGCTACAAAGGCAAAGCCATTCGAATTAGCTACAATATCCTCGTTGGAGTGCAAGGCGTGCCCGGGGGCCCGGATGTCCACAAGGTTCGCCAGATCAGTGTGCCCGTACGTGTCTTCTCGGGCGTTGACAATGATGGTGCAATTCTAGGACATGATCTATTTCAACCACAGGTTATTTTGAAGGATGCGTCTGCGACGAGGTCTATCGACCCAACCGACCCACTACAGGACGAGGAGCAAGCTTTAGCCAAGAAGAACGGGAACTCGGTGGAGTTTCTGAAATACGTTGATACTTTATTGGACCGCCATCGTCGTCGCCAGTCAAGCACTGGTACCACCGAAAACTTCTTTTCCGCGTCGGATGAAACACCGAGTCCATCGGCGGAAGCTATCAATCGGGCAATCCTCTTGAGCAGCCGGCCCCGTGCAGCTTCCGAATCGAGTACGAACAGGTTCGAGATCGCTCGGAATGGTCTTCGAGTCGCCATCATCACAATTGACCGCGCTCTCCACCGTCTTGGCGAGACAGTCACTGCCGTCATCGACTTTTCCGATGGTCAGCTTTTGTGCTCTTCTCTCCATGGCACCCTCGAGACTACCGAGAAGGTTAGCTCCTCACTCGCAGTTCGCTCCACGGCTAGCATTGATCGGGTGACCAGACGGATTTATGCTTCTCATTCTGAGAATATTCTGTGTAGCAAAAGATCCATGTTTGCCCCGACGATACCTGCAAATGCCACACCATCATTTGTAACAAGTGGAATCAACCTCAACTGGAGCCTGCGATTTGAGTTCGGCACCGTGAAGCCGTTTGAGCAGGATGACAGCGAGGTTAGCAACACCCAGGATCTCTTTGAAGACGTCGTTAGGGATGAGCGAGGTGTGGTCAGTATTGCTGTTGAGAAGCTGGAATGCGAGACCTTCGAGATTGTCATACCCATCACAGTCTACGGAGACATTATGCCTCACAGCAGAGACGATGATGATGTGGTGGGCATCCCAATCTGAAGCTCAAGAAACAACAAGACGTCTTCATTAGCGTTATTATAGACTCACAGCCAAGAGGAGGCAAATCGACATCGAGCTCACCCCGGCTCGCGCAAGCCAGGTAAGACTCACCTGTGACTCATGGGTCGTGGGCGCCAAATCCCTCGCGCCTTGGCGTCCATCCAACCTTTCCCCTGCTCACCCAAGTGGATCCCTTTGTAGAGAGCCATGATTAGCTTTACCTACCCACCCCTTATCCAATAAAGCCACGGACCTTCTGAAAAGCAGCATCGCTTTGCCTGTATGATTACCTATCTCTGTAAGACGCGCTTCTAAGCAATCAAGTACTCTGTGACAATAGACATAGATCATCTTGAGGTAGCATCTGACGTAAGTTTCGCTGGTGATCCTACAACTCGCTGTAGCTCACAAGGACTAGGGTTTTCCGGCCACCTCGCCAAGGCGAGGTGTGGCGACTCAAGCGGTCTGAAGTTCTGATTAAGCTGCTTTTCCTAAATAGGCTTAGCTAACTTAGAACTGAACAGGATATGAAGTTCAAGATAGTATTATTCTGGTGTCTATTTAGGTATCAGATTGTAGTGTCGTGGTATCGTAGTGTCGTAGTGTCGTAGCATTGTCAGATCATAGTATTATCATTCCGTAATATCAGTAGTTCACAGCAAGACCTCTGGATAAATGATGTTCTCTGTTGTTGCAGATTCTGCTGGTGGTAGTAGAAGAGATAGATTCGCCATATCTGTCACCCGGGAGAGTGCAACATATAGTTGACCATGCGTAAACGGTGGAATATATAAATCAACCCCAACATAGTTAAATGACTGGCCTTGAGACTTGTTGATTGTCATAGCAAAGCAGAGGCGAAGTGGAAACTGTGTCCTACTTACTACATAAGGTAGTTCACTGTCATGAATGGATTCAATGACATACATATATATATTGGAACACCTGAATCTTGTAGCAGATTACAAGATTCCCTATCTTTTTAGAGGGATTTAGGCTCCCTCGGCCTACTGGTGTTCCAGGTATAACACTCATTGTCTTGACCTAACTGAATAGTAGTGCGATCATTACCCTTGTAGATATACTTATGGATATACTTAATAGCCTGTACAGAGGCGCAGACCTCAATGTTAATATGAGCTCTATACTTACGAGAGAGGAATAGATTATATGGTACAACCCAGTGGTTATCAATATTGATAGTCTCCCCACCTTGTAACTTAACAGGAATAGATCGCCCATCATTGCTCCAGTGGTATTCGGGATATCTATCGTTATGGACAATTGTTGTAGGGCAAAACCACTTAGGGAAACGCTTGGAGCAGACAGAGGTAGAACCAGGGGTTTTCGCAACTATACACAGAGAAGACTTATTATGATGGCCACACAGTCTATGAACTATTATTCGGGTAATGATATTTGTGAGAACACCATCAGGATCATTCTCAGGTTGTGGTAGCTCAGCACAAACAAACCGATTGATAACGGCAGGGTCAAGTAGACGGTCGCGGTCGTAGGGATTGAGGAAGAGGAGGAGATGTAGGTGTGGTAGACCACGTTTTTGGTACTCGATCGTTCAGACGGAGCCACGGTATTGGCCAAAGACCTGCTCCCGTTTGAGATCCCGCAAGAATAGACCAACTTCATATGAAATACATGGTATACCAGGTCAGGTCGTTCGGTAGCTTGTTGCCTAGGTAATAGCTCGCGAGTAATCTCGTCCTATTTAGGATTAGCAGTGAATGTAATAAAGAGGCTAGGGCGACTGTACTGGCGCACAATAGCCATTGAATCTTGGAAACACTGGCCAATAATGTGATCAACTAAGATCAAGTGGGTCTTGGCGAGGCCAGTGTTGGGATCGGTCGGGGTGGGTCGGCGGGCGTTGTAATCTCGATATCGAGTCAAGAGCCCTATCGGGTCGTCAGCCGAGATAATCAAGTTAATCAGAGAGTGATATATAGAAACGATCAATCGAAATGGCGAGAGAAAATGAAGTATATAGAAAGTCACGTGGGTCTTGGCGCGAGGGTGTGTTGCGATCGGTCGGTCGGCGTGTGTTGTAATTGATCTGTCAGTTGATCGGCGGGCTTCAAGATCGTCGAGATCAAGTCGAGAATCGAGACGGTCGGAGAGTGATATATAGAAAT